>WMED01012185.1:0-14919 GCA_019650415.1 Pipa parva
AGATAGATAGATAGATAGATAGATAGATAGATACAGATAGATAGATACAGATAGATAGAATAGATAGATAGAGGTTTAGTTTATTATTTCACCATTTGAAATTAACCGCACTGTTAAGGTAAGGAGGCAATTTTACAGAAAATGAGCATCTGCATTCATTGCTTTCAAAAGTAGTTTTTTTTCATACTAGAAGTGCCAACGCATAGAGATTATATAGAATGTTGCAACATGTGAAGATTATATAACATTTTATAGAATAATTGCAAGTTGTATTTTTAACATCCTGCCAGCATAATATATAAACTAGCAGTTATCTCCATAGAACACATTGAACCATTTGGATTGTATTTTAAATGCTTCTGAAAAAGAAAAAAAAATGCAGGGTAGTTTGAGGTCCCCAGTCTGCCAATGAACTAAACAGACATATAAAGGTAACCAAAAGACTTCAAATTTAATCAAACTTATTTGAATTCACCACTATTCAATATTTGCTATTAGTTTCACCCTGAAATGCTGTGACCCACTAGGAAACATGAGATGTGGGGACACTAAGCAAAATATTGTTCTTTCATCTCTTCATTCTCCAATTAAGTCCCTGTGATTTAATTGCATGCTACCTTTTTTTTGTCTCCCAACCTCTACCTACTTTGTACCCTCAGGAATAAGCCATGATTGTACTATATGAAACTAGGAGGGCCCACAAAGTGGGGAGTGGGGCAATTTTCTGTTGACCAAGAGTCTATTGACTAGGCATCATTATGTAAGTATTTTCCTCTTGGGGATTAGGTATTGGTTAGCTTTTGGCTTGGACACTGAATTTCAATCTGAAGTTCCAATGTCAGCCCCCTTTGACCTCAGACAGGTCAATAGATCACCAAGTGATCTGTCTAATTTGTATTGTGCACAAAAATTATGAGCTAATTGCTTATTACTAAGAAGAATAAGTGGTGGTTGAAGTCAGGAGGAATTCTCTACCATGCTATTGCAAATTTTCTCAAGCATTGTATGAGTTTTCCACCTTCTTCTCAATCAACTAAGAATTAGTTTTAAATTATTTTATTTTATGTTGAACTTGCTTGATTGTGTCTTTTCCCAAAATTACTAGATATGTAATGTTTAATGAGTTCTAACCCAAGGTACTAACATTTTAATTTTACTCAAGGACCTAACAGTATATGGGTCCCCAAGGACTTAAAAGCATAACCCATACCTCTCAATGTATGTTTAACCCAAGGGCCTAACAGTATAAGATAACTTAGGGCCCAAACAATATAAGTGTACCAAGGTAGGCAAAAATAACTTAACAAGTGTAAAAGGTGAACTAAAGCTTCAATCTTTGCTTTTCTCACATTGTATGAACATTCCCTTGAATAATGTAATGATTTGAGCAATGCTGACACAGGTAATAAACATAAATAGACAAAATCTGACTCACCACAACCCATATCTGTGTTACACAAGGAAAGCATAGCTTCAAGGAGATTTGATGGTAACATTTTGTTTTGAAAAAGTAGAGCAACACTATTAAATCTGTGTTATTCAACATTTCTTCCAAAAATATATCACCGATCAGGGGCACATAAATGACAGAATAAGTACAGGTACATTAATTATAGAAACACATGAATATATGCAGTTTTTGTTAGAAAAGGGCAGATTCTGACCCTTGTTGAATTCATAGTATGGAACAATGCAGGTTGCATTTCTAACGCCTCACAGGTTAATATAAGAATCAGGAGAAGATTGATACATTATTTACCACGGTGGCAATATTTACAATTTCATAACTTATGCAATTTGTAATGTTTTATTTTTAGTAATTAAACGGTATAAACACAAATGGCTGTTCTCATAGACACACATACACAGGATTATTATTATTATTATTATTATTATTATATGAAGTTTTTATAGATACAATAGCAGACATGCATGACTTGATTTAAAAGACCAGGCAAAAAAAAAAAAACATTTACTAAGAAAGAAATAACTTCTGCTGTTCATATCTGGACCTATCATTGCTACCTAACACTAGGAAAAAAAGACATATAGCTTAAAAGGAAACATTTTCTTTTTAATTAGAAATTTATTATTACCATTGCTAATTAACTTAAGAATGAGTAAATAGCCCACAACAGGAAAATGTGTTGGCGCGGTCATCTGGTGCCAAAATATTTCCCCTTTTTGACATGATGGCTTTCATATTAAAGGAAGCCTATGTGCAAAAAAATTGCTGCTTCCGGTGCTAATTTCCCAGCAAGCTACAGTAAAAAGTAGATTTTATGAGATTTTGTGCTACTGACATTTTATGTTATAATGTACATTTTATATGTCTGCACAAAGCTAGGAAATTAGTACTTCAACCCATATCACATCAAGATCTGCTAATGAACAGAATTCACTCAAGGCACTTTGTAAGTGAAGATTTATTGCAGCCCTACAAAAATGAAATTATTCTGCATAAATGTTCCTCATTCTAATGTATTTTCTTAAATTGTGTTTCTAGTACCTTGAAATACATTTCAGCTGAGATTTCAAAGAGAAAAAAATAACTTTAATATTCAAAAATGCTAATTTTTGACAGCAAAACAAAAACAAGGGGCATTATAAAAACAGCATATTTTTAATACCTTAAAACCTATTAAAATATAGATTCATGTGATTTTTGTTGAGGTAACATAAGATATATGTAGACATTTTTAAAAAGTTGTTGTACTTTCTGTTTGCAAGGAGCCATTTACTTTCCTGCTAAAATGAATCATCCCAGCATCTTCCCTTGCCAATATTCAACATTTGGGGGGGGGGGGGTTATTCACTAAAGTCTGAATTGTTGCGTATAGGTGTGAATTCGCTAGCTAAAGACAGTCGCAATAGACTGCTACTCTCACAGTCACATCTTTATAATGAGAATATTGTGACAGTCGCAATGGTATTATGGAAAATTGTCACAGTCACAACTTAAAAATTATCGTGGTCACGACTCTACAATGGGGAAAATGTCGCAGTTGTGAATTTGCTATGGGAATCTGCTGTTTGAGAATTTGACAATCAAATTCGCACTTTAGTGAATAACACCCGAATTCAAAGAGCTATAAATTTGAATCTATTCTCTAGTCCTCCATGTTCTCTTATTGAGTAAACTCTGCAAAGTGGCGAATATATGACCAATTCAGGCAACTACGCTAGTTGTGTTCTTATGGAGCTCATCGCATCATTTTCCATGTACAAGCACAGATGCTTCTACTATTGACTAAGATGTGGAGTGGGTGAAGGTGCAAATGAGACTAGGGGAACTGCTCCAAATTCACTTGTTTGACTTTGCCATTTCAAACTGGTGAATTAGGGGGTTAATAGCAGGACACCAGTGCTGTGTAGGGAGACTATTCATTCAAAAGTGACAATAGTAATGACCTAGGGACACAGTGACATAGAACTAGAATATTCATACTATACAGTTACTGGGATGTGGTGAGACTGATGTCACCTCCCCTTCAATTGTTGTATTTGCCTCACTCCACATGACTTCTCATCCTACTTATTTGTTATTTGAAGCTGCAAGAAAGTCACTTACAGGCCTCATGTTCAAACCCAGGCAGGTAAGAGTCTTACAAGTCCCTAAGTGCATGTTACAGGGACAGACAAGTTCATTTTTAAGCAACATTTTTAATCTCACTTTAATAGAAGCAGACCTGCTATATATCCTGATACATTGTTATACCATTCTGTACCCCTAAGTAGAAATGGGTGGATTTATTAACAAATCCACAGTGACTTTCCATTCTAAACAAGACCAAGGCATTTAGTTTTGTGCACCAGTGCATTTGCTGTATACTCAAGTAGATGTTGAGAAAGAAACTATAAATTAACTGAAAACAATGAAATCCGTGGCTATTCAGTCTGAAATGTATAATCTGGATGGGAATTTCCTGTGATTATGGTTTCAGCAATGGAGTTCATGTGAATAGCTCAACCAGTAATGTATTTGCCTCTTTTAATTATCAGAAATTTGTAATAAATAAATATAGCAGGCTCAATGGGATTCACAATGATAAAAATGATCATTTTAGATTGTGAATCATGCATTTCTACCGTTAGATTGTATGCTTATTTTACTTTATTTTATTTTTCAGGGTCCTTTATCAATTAGTCATGTGAAAACTAGCTATTGGCATGTGTGGTGGATACTGCCAACATCTTAGAAACTCCTTTCTCACTGTATGGTAACTATTAACCTACTGAGAGGGGGGATTAACCCACCATCACTCTTTACCTGCTTCTTTAGAGCTCTTTTTGGCAAAAGGAGTGCTTGGAGCAAGCACAATTAGATTCCTTCAAGAATTATACTTTGGAAAATATCATTTTAAGAGCCCCAGTTATAACTTGCTGCCAACTGAGATAACTGTAATTTGGCATGGATTGTATAGGGAAGCAGGGCCCCATCATTGTTTAATGGCAAGGTTTGACCTGAAAGCTACAAATCAATCATCTCTGCTGTTGCCCTGCTTCACTCCAAGGAAAATTAAAGGTTACATGCTTTGACTTATATCTCTACGCCCCCTACAATCTATAACACATTTGCACCACAATGTGCCTTGTTCTGTTGCAGGGTTGTGAATGTATTTCATACATAGGTTCTGCAAATTTACTGTTGAGTCATCTTAGCAATGTCAGCTTAGAAGGACATCATGCTTTACTGCCACTATACAGCTGCCTTACACAAAATACAAGCAATAATTATATATGATTTAACATATAAAAGCAATGATTTGTGTAAAGGGACACCTGGAATTTAAATTTCTAGAATAATAATCAAGTTCTTAAATTATAAAAAGAATCTGCTTTACAATGATGATGTTCAACCACTAACCCTTTAAGGGTAATATCCTATGGGAATTCCAAATACATTTTAACAGCACAACGTTTTTGGGAGACAACCCCCAGGGAATGTTACAGATCACATATATTATCTCCCAGAAGTACAGCAGCTGGCTAAACAACTCATAAAGTAATCTCCTTAAAATGTAAATGAATGTTATTTTTTTTTCATATGAAAATTCCACCCCTTTGCTACACTAATAGAACTTCATTCATTTTTTTCTTCTGTACTATATTAGCCCAACAAGGTAGAAGCTACTGGTTGTGCAACATTACTTTAAATTAAAAAAAAAAGGGTCATAAAAACCTTATCAGCATATCTCATTACTTTTAAAAAATAAGTACATGCGTATAAGGTTAAACACGTCTGTCTATAATTCAATACACATATAAATTAAGACTAAATAGCAGTGCAAATATTTCAGTAGATTTTGTCAAACAGAGGATTAGATCTCTTAATATTGTTCAGTTCTGTAGGGCCTCTCAGGAAAATATCAGTTTAATTCAGTTATATATGTTAATCTTTCATGGATATATTTTGTTAGTCTAAAATCACTAGAACATAGCAATTTCTATTAGATTCATTCTTACACTGATGTCATATTTAAACCCATCAAATCTTTTAAAAATACTGATCACCTAAATGCTCTCATTTAAAAAAAATATTAATCTGTAACTTTTTATAGAACAATAAGCAAGATTCAGTATTACAATGTTATTAAAATTGAATTTTCTTACACTATATGTACATTTTTATTAATGCTGCCCCTAGGTCATGCAGAACTTAACAATTTAGATACAGATGCAGCTACATAGAGACATGAGAGAAGTGATCAATATAGTACAAGTAAAGTACATTGCAAGAAATGAAGGTATTAACTATTTAACTGCTAGTCGGTAGCTGAGACAAGAGGATGTATGGCCCTTCCATATAGAGCCCTAAATGGGTGGGAGACATACATACAAGAGGGTAATAAGTGCAGTAACTAAAATGCTGAAATAATTATATAAGCATAAAATAAGTGAAGAAAAAAAAGATAAAAGAACAGTGTTCATTTTCAAAGAAGAAGGATTTCAGTTTGGTTTAAAAACATTTAGGAACTATTGCAGGAGTTAGAGGAGTAGAGAACTTCAGAGATATGAGGCAGCAAGAGAGAAGGGTTTAAGAAGAGAGAGCTGTGAGTGGCGTCCAAAAATAATTGATTTGTGAGAAACAGTGGAGATAAGGAATATATGGGCACAAAGTGTAAAGATGTAGGAAGGTGAAACAGTAAAGTGCTTTAAATGTCAAAAGGAGGAAATTATAAATAATTAGTTTTGTAACAGGAGTCAGAAGGAAGGCAGATGTTGTGAGAAAGCCAATCCCTTCTGGAGAAGGAGGAAGATAATTCTGGCATCACAATTTAAAGTGGATTTGAGGGAGGGGAAGGTAGAAGGTTGGAAAGTCAGTTAGCAGCACAGTATAATACTCCAAGTAGAATTAAATGAGGGAATTTATTAAAGTGTTACTAGTTACCTACTACAGTATTAAGGAGTCAGTATTAACCTAGGCAGTATTAAGGAGGAAAAAAGCAATGGTCAAAGTCAGAGAGAAGTGTAAAAAATCCACCACAATGCATCATACAGAAGCAAAAGGATTAATAAGTATGTCATCAACTGGAATAGAAAATGTGGGATGATGGCCAGGGTTTGGTGGAAAATTGACCAGTTCTCTTTTTTATAGATTCATTGGATAGAAGATGGTGCTGGGCCATCCAAGAGAAGATTAACAGGAGACTGCTAGATTTCAGTGGTGGACAAGTACATTTATGTACCTTCTGCAATTAGGTGATACTGAACATCAAACGAGAAGACATCACCCAAAGAGTAAGCAGGGAGCACAGTAGAATATCGAGCTACATGTGCTTCATCTACACATATTCTGACCAAAAGCATTGCAGACCTTAATTACAAATATACCTAAAGAGTATATATCTAACAGTAATGATAAAATAGTAATAAAATATTTTCTCTGTTAGGAAATGTTGTAAAAACGCCCACTCTTGTCCATTATGGTTGGTAATCTGAATGGAGCCCACTGGAGGTACCAGCGATTACAACTGAACCCAAGCAAAAAAGGGACTAGTGGAACTGGAAATTACAATGGCAGTGTTTCCCTGCAATTAACTGCAGCCTAAAATAACAGTAAAAAAGTATAATAAAAGTATACTAGTATTACTATCTGCCTTCCAGTGCCTACATCACAATTCTTCCTGTAGAAACAGCAACCCATCACTAGGTAACCATTTGGGCATAGTGGGAACCCACACAAACTTTTAATCACAACTGTACCTATCTTCAGCAAGCTCACTAAGAACAGCAGATTATTCAGTTACAAGTAACTCACAAGCTTTAAATTCAGCACCAGCACTAAAATGTAAGCAGTAGGATGTGCCCTCCCCACTGAATACATTTCTGAGAGAAGGATGCTCACATCATCCTTTGAGGTTTAACCCTTCTTTCTCTTCTTTAGGCAGAGCTTTGTCTCTAACCTAATTCCTGGTTTTCTGTTATTGTAAGTATGTTGCAAAAAAAAAAAAAAAATCTCCCACTATTTGTTATGCATTAGTTGCAAATCAGTGGCTTAAAAAAATGGAGACGTTTGCAAAGAAAACAGTTCATTTTTATTGCAGCTAGTGTATTTTCTGAAAAGAAATGCTGACCCAAAATTGAATTTGACTAGTTGTAACCTCTTTTAGCTCTGTATTGATTTCTTGTTGAGCTGAGAGCATTTTCTTGACTTTATTCAAGATCCCCTATCAATAACCCAATATCGCATATCAATAAACAAACAAACAAAAAAAACCACAAATATGCAGCTACTGTAATACATGTGGGTACAATAAATAGTATTTTAACAGGAAACAGTAAAATGTATAGCTATAGAAGTGGACTCATATATTATAGGATAGCAATATCTGGGTAGTATGTGTGTTTTTTGGTCTGTCAAAGACTTTATGCAAAAGAAATGAGAAACGTAAACAGTGATAAGCTCACCAGTTTATACTGTGTCAATCATTAGCTATTTCCTGGGTAGGGGAATATTTAAAGTAAAAAAAGAATGAAAACTACTAAAGAAAAACAGGCTGAAGTGCTGTGTTATGACCTAATATGCAGAAATTAATTATAAAATTCTTTATAATATAATATAAAGGGGAATATATATAATATATATAATAGGGGAATTCATCAACAGGTTTGTTTACAGAGGTCTAGTAACCCACAGCAACCAATTAGAAGTTGACTTTCACAATTCTAGATCTTTTGTATCAGTGTATAATAGCAGTTGATTGGTTGCTATGGGTTACTAGAGCTCTGAAAAGATTGCCCCTTTGATGAATTGCCCTATAAATATTTTAGAGCAAGAACCAATGGTCATCTGTATTCATGGAAATGACCTTTTAGGTTTAAATTTTGATTTAGTTTTACCTATTCTCACACTTTTTACACAAGGGGTGGATAGAAATTATTTTTTCCAACATGCTACTACCAAAAAAGAAGGTTCTGAGATATTAGTTAGATCTAGGTATGCTATCTTAAGCAAAATACCCCTATTTTCACTCCCTCTTTATTGTACATTTACTGTTGGCAGTAAAATGGTCATATTTTATACTGATTCTTTAACAGGGTATAGCTTTAAATCTCTGTATCCAAAGCAATTAGTGATATTTTCACTTATAAAACTACTCTGGCAGATGTATTTTCTCATCTCCTGGTAGTGCAAGTGCCTAATTGAAAGAAAGCTACAGTTCAAACCTTTACAAGCTTGGCTCGAATAGCTGGCTAGATTAAGGCTCTTGCATGAATGTGCCCTTTATACTAGGTAACCTAGTATAAATTTTATAAACCAAAACTAGAGAAGTGGTTTCTGGTTGGAAAACTACATCACAAGCAATTTTTATTTTCACACATGCCATGTTTCAGGCTCTTCATTTGAAAAAAGCATAGAGCTCGAAGCCTGTTATGTGTGATTAAATTAGTTTTCAGAAATAAGTGCTGCACAGCCAACTGAGAAGCTGTTTGCCAAGTTTGAGTTTCGACTGTTGAAGATGGCAAGTTTATTTTTTTAAACTTAAATAGAATCTCTTGCAGTATTTCACACGTCTCATTCTTCTTCTTTTATAATAACAGTTGCTATAGATTTTAGTATATTTTGAGTTGTGGACAGTTACATTTCACTTTAACTTAAAAATCTCAGTTTTGGTCTCCTCTGACCACAAAACAATTTTCCACATCCCAGGAAGCTTACTCTGTGGAGCAATGGCTTTCTTGTCCTAACTAGGTGATTGTTATGCAGAGCTGTTTTTATGGCTGACTGGTACACCTGCAGTACAGTAGTGGGTACTAAACAGTGTAAATAATTCTTCCATATTGATTGTTGACCTCTCTATGACTTCTCTTTCAAGTGTAATTCTTGTTTGTACAGAGAGCTTTGAAGGGACATCCTTTCTAGCTTCCATGTATCTTGCAACTAAGGATAACTTCACCAAAATACTCTCCTGAAAATCAAAACATGCCAATATTATTTTGTAGCCCTAATGCTATCACTTAATTTATTTAGAAAGCACAGTAGTCTTGTTTTCCAAACGTGTCATTTCTTTAGCAGTTTTTTTTTCTTCCTTTATATAACTAAAAATTACACATACTTCATACAAGTTATATACTATGTTTTACACTTCAGGATCAAGAATAACTGACTAATCCAACAGCCATATCATTTAAATGAGAAGATAATTAACCCTCTGCATTATAATATTTTCAACTTCCTCTAAAACCTTCATTATATAGTTTACAGAATTGATATTTTAGAATTATATTAAATGTATAAAGAAATATATTAAACTCGATAAAGACCTGTTATAAGAAGTAACATTAACGCCTGCATGAACCCTGGCATTAGAGAACCAGGTACACATTTCTGTAAAAAATGTTAGCAATTTCTATTTTGTTTCCTTTTTTTACACCAATGAGTCGTTTGTATAAAAAATGTTATAATTTTCCATTTGTGTCCACTTACCATGTGTGCATAGATATTGCTAACATTTTGCTAATATTTGGACATAAATAGAAATCACTAACATTTTTTACACAAATCAATAATTAGTGTAAAAAAAGGATGCATGTTGCTAACATTTTTACTCAAAAATCAAAGTTTTAATTAGGCGCACTTTTAATGGTAAATAGCTGTTATTCTTCAGCACCTATTTTTACCGTTACAATAACACCACTTGATACATTTCCCTGTTTATGCATTGTACCAGGACAACAATGGATTAGGCACTGAGGGCCATGAATCAGGACCACTTTTAGCAATTACTATTGTGGCTTGTCTTATACAATTCAGTATATTTATTTTTTCATGTTATGTGGTAAGACATGCCAAGAATTATGAATATGAAATACTCAACATTAGCAGCCATTAATATGATCCACGGCATATTAGTTGGGGTTATCTTCTTACATGCAAATCAATCACTTATGGACCTTGAGGTCATAAATTAAAAGTAAAATGGACTGGAATAAAAAATACAGATTTATATGGACTGTGTTTGTTAACACTTTGTGGTAGGATTACATTTGCATCATTCCAACACAGTGCATCAACATATTTCAATGTTTCCATCATTTTATCTATACAGTATGATTGCTTGTGATTTTAATGTGCTATTCTTCAGATTCTATTTTATTGTGTTTTAATTTCCAGGCACTGCTAATCCCCTACAATTTCCATAAGAAAAAGACTATAAATTTAGTAGTCATCGTGCATGATTCATTTGGCTAATGTTTCAAAATCAAAAAAATGTAACCAGATACAGGAGGAGACATCTGGATTTAAATGTTGAAAAATTAATCCACCCCATACACTCATCTATCCCATTCATAACTCATAAAGATGTACAATAACGTTCTGACTCAGGAATATTTAACTTTAGGAAGAAAGTCTGTCTCTGAAAAAAAAAATGTCTTTTAAAATAATGCTTCCAAATAAACTGTTACCATTACTGTAGCACTGTTTTTTTTAGATATGAGTTACAAAATCATAAAGTGTAGGGCAAGTGTTCAAAAAAATGCCTAAAAGATTCAGATAAAATACTACATTTTTCAGATGTTTGTATTTAACCTTTTCCTATCCTGTGTCCCCTAGAGGGGGACATTCCAAAAATTCAGTTCCAATCCTTGGTCCTCTGGCAGAGGGCATCAATATTACAGATGTGTGAGTGTGGTCAAAGTAATGAAGTGAGTGCTGCTAATTTCTTTGATAAAATTCATTGATATTGCATGAAACGTCTAATTTCAAGTTTTTCACCAAAAATATTAATATTTCAATGGCTGAAAAAGGAAATTTAATTGGATAGGAAAAGGTTAAATAGATGAGATTGCAATCAAAGCCACAATGCAACTTTTCCAAAGTTATAAAATTCACGCTATGAGAGACCTATAAACACTATAAGCATTTTTTTTTTGCAATGTTTTTGTGTTGACATGATTGTTTCTTCTGCTAATCAAATTATTTAAATGGGAAGAATTGTCCAAATGATAAAGGTAGCTAGAATGTTTTCTTTTTGGTCACTTTAAAAGAAAGTCTGACTTTTGAAAGTACTTTTAGAATAGTTATAAAAAAGATGTGGAGACACATAAATGTATAAAATTCTTTATTTTGCTAGGGAGTGAATCCCTTTGAAAGCTAATGTTTTCCTAGACTAGTGTACAGGGTTTGTAGAAATACAGAAACATCTATTGGAGAATTATGCTGTCTTAAGGAGTTTCTGATGAAAGGAAAGCAGAGCAATCTGAATGCATCTTATGTTTAATGAATTTTATCAAAACACCAATGGGCCAGTTGGTTGGAAAAAGTGCTGAGGAGAGCACATAAGCTGATTGCTGGTCTGTAAATTTCAAAACAGCACAGCAACTAGGAATTATCTACATGAAAAATGTTGTGATTTGTGTATAAGTTTGCTGTTGGAAGTGTTCCCATTTTTCACCTGTGGGAAATTTAGCATTGAAATGCAATCCAATGAGTATTTTATCATTGTATTTAACAGCCCATATGGTGTGTAGAGAAAAAAAAAAGTTTATTATGACCACACAGACGATTCTAACAACCTTAAAATTATACAATGGAGGTGGATACCACCTTCTGGTAGTTTACATTGTGCTGAAAGAAAACTATATGTAAGTTTGTTAACAATGCTAATGGAGTGTTGGGAGCCCCATAAAAGATTCATTGCACACATTTCTGAGTTTTGTGCAATTCTTGGAGGCTATGGAAGGGTTTGTGAATATATTTGTCCTCAATATAAGATTGAATTGTTTCCTTGACTGAATAATTCCACTACTTTTGTAATGTAAAACCATTCTACAAATATAATTTTTTTTGTTCAAAACATTTTTTTTTACGTTCCAGTTCCTTTTCTGAAACATATATGACCCATACATGTTTTTAACAACTTCTGCCTCTCTATCAATTTTAAAATTCATTGTAACAAACTTTTAAATCTACAAAGTTTGAGTTTTGTTTTTTTCTTTTACTTCTGTCCATCAAGGCGGTTATTCATTAAACAGTGAAAGTCATGTAAAGGTCTCAATTGTTTTATATCATATGCTGCACTGTTTAGTTTTTTTTTTCATGTACACTTGAAAATTATGAAATAAATGATGTGACCAACTGTACATTAATGTTAAACATAACTTCTCCTGGGGGTATGTTTAGAAATGGATTTCCCTTCTACATCTCCAAATTTAAATGCAGCATCTGGTACGGCGGGTGCACAAAGAATACCATTTATTTTAGTTTGAAAGAGAAGAAGCTCCTTTCGTTAGATTGTGAATTTATGGGGCTTATATATAAAGAAGCAAGACACACATACTAACACATTTCAAACCTCATTGGAAAATACTACAGACATTCTTCACTGAAAACATGTATTTTGCCATGGACAGAATGCACTTTTCCTTGCAAGGTAAGCCTTCCTTACCACCCAGTTAACCTCATTGTTTGTACCTTTAACCATTAAATACTTCAGTGGATGTACCTTTTTACTTTCTGAATTACAAGTGTAGACTATTACATGACAGTGCACAATGTACACTGCACCTAATCAACTGCTACAATTGTTTACTATAGTCTGGTAATCTATAGCAAACAATCAGAAGTGAGTATTCACTGGTACAGCAGTTCTAAAATAATAAAGGCAACCTCTGATTGCTATGGATTACTAGAACTCAGTGAACAATATTAATGAATGCTCCTGGCATATTTTTCATATGGTAGGTGTGTAAATCCATATTAACATACAGTCGACTTGAAAACAGTTTGATTATTATGACATAAAACATTTCCTTCAGCTATCACATCTTGATTGCTGGAGGTATTGTTTCATGATATAATAATAGTCACACTGTGCAATTACTTAGAAAAATGTTTTTAAAAGTTTCCAGTTATTGGTCTAAAAAGATTCTGTACATAGACAGATATACATACTCATGTTGCTGGATTACAGTATATACAACTTCCATAAACATGTGGGTAAATGTTCTATACTCATAAAGAGCATCGTTCAAAATACAAGAAGGGAATAGAAACTATAAACCAATATCTGTAAATGTAACAAACAAATGGGGATACCTGTTTGGTCCCAATACCAAAGGCATTATTGCCTCTGAAATAACACTCCTAAAATGCATGATTTGCCGTATTGCATATTTGTAACTACAATAGTTTATAAATATTGCATACAAATTGCTGAAAACAAATCAAACTTCAGTGTTCATATACATATGTTGAAAATATTGATTGAAACTGGGGTTTAATTTCCCTTTCATCCAATGGAGATGAATATAAATTATATATAGCTTTATACAGCACAATTTATAGTATAGAATTTGATAAAGTATATTAGTCCTGCACAGAAGCACTTGATTGCAGCTCAACAGAGAATAGATAGCAAGTAATGTGTGGCAGATGGACACTGTCTGGCCAGGAAAAGTCCCACAGGTTTGATTGCTCAAAAGGAAAAAGATTTTCTCAGTAACCGATATGGCAATGTAATATGGAAATCCGCGCTATCCAGCAGATGTAGCCCAGCTGGACCTCTACTAAAATGGCTCAGACCAATCGCTATTAATATATATATAAATATTTAAACGACATTAATACAATAAAAACTCTGCATATAAAAACACAGAGTATACTGTGGATGCAACTGTGTGTGTGAATGCGTGTGTATGAATATGCTGGGGGCATTAATAATATTATGAAAAGGATGTTTAAAATGAATGCCTAACATTGAAAATGTTGAATGTGACATTTCTAATATTACTTTGCATTAAGTGAGTCTCATACATAAAACACATCAGTTCACTGCATAAATTAGATGTGATTTTTATGGCATGGTCAAGCTAGTGAGAGTGGCCGAAGGAACTTTTTACCTTTTTCCTGCTGGTGTTTGTCCCTGTATGAGTATTAATTAATATCATGCACAGCCTTGCCTTCATTTTGATATGTTTGTATCATACGTGTTATATTCAATCACAGCATTCAGTTGCCATGTTTTAGAGTTGATAGCTTTTCCAGGGCCCTGCACTTTTAGTCATATCTCTATGTATTTTTATAAGTTTTATGCATATTGTGGGGATGCCCTCTGTTTTGATTTAATTATGTGATGCTTTTGTGAGGAAGTATGTTAATAAATGCATTTTCCAGACACTAGTACCATTTTAGTACCAGGGTTTAAAGTGGAACCGCCAGCTCAGGATTACTACAGTTTTATAAAGTATGTGACATTATAATGTAAATTAAGTAATTAGGAACCAAAAAAAGTTTCCATATTGAAAATACACTTACTTCAATCTCAGCCTGATTAGAAAGCATGGAAGCTGCCATTTTCTGTCTGACCTGCCACTCAAACACTACAGGAACGCCCCCTAACCATCTCCTCCCCTATCTCCAAATCTCATGTGCACGTGCACTAGCATGATCAGGTCATCCACTACATTGTGCAC
>WMED01012186.1:0-14919 GCA_019650415.1 Pipa parva
AAAGCAGCATGGAGGGGGGCAGCAGGGAAAGGAAAGCAGAATGGAGGGGGGCAGCATGGAAAGGAAAGCAGCAGGATGCCTGCACTCTGCTAGTACTTCTATACAGAGGTGATGATGATCTGATTTTAATCCCCTGAGCTCCCAGACAGAGCAGTGCACAGAGGATAAGAATCAGATCATTGGGCGACTACTGCATATAAGCACTACTAGCCTACTAAGCAGTGCAGCAGGCTGAGAGTCTGAGAGTGGGATTATGCAGGTGTGTGTGTGTGTGGGGGGAAGTGAAGTCAAGGACTGGGAGAGGGCGCGATTTCATTACTCCACCTAGGGCACAAAAAAAACCTTGGCCTGTACCTGCGTGTAAATACCATTCACATGGAAAAGTAGAGTATAGGTGATAACTTTCATTGGCTAACTGAATAGATGGTAAATGCAAACTTTCCAGACTATTTAGGTGTCTTCTTCAGGCATGGCATGGAACGCTTGCATTTCCCATCTATTCAGTTAGCCAATAAAACCTATACTCAGCTTGTCTCTGCTTATATCTATGGCTAACATAGTGCTACATTCTACTACCATTCACATTCACTAAAATGGAGCTGGAGGGATACCTGTCATATAAGTATATACTGTAGCTTTCCCAACCATAGTAGTTTTTGGGAGGATTTGTAACCATGAACTATTCTGTATTTTTTTTTTAAATGTTTTAAATAAATTTGCTAAAACACAAATACAATATATAAAACATAAATAATCTCCCTGATAGTGTAATTTTCAAGTGACTGAAACACTTTGCTGCTTCCTGTCTCCGTTTTTAACTTATAACAGAATCTATGAGGATTAATACAGAAATCTTTCAGATGATTAAGAGGGTTATTCACTAAGGTGCGAATTCGACTGTCGAATTCACAAACAGCGGATTCCCATAGCAAATCCGCAACAATTTCCCCATTGTAAAGTCGTGACAATTTTTTAAGGTTAAGATTGCGACAATTTTCCCATAATAAAGTCACAACTGCGACAATATTCTCATTATAAAGACGCGACTGCGACAGTAGCAGCCTATTGCGACTGTCTTTATCTGGTGAATTCGCACCTATTCACAACAATTCGGACTTTATCTTAGGTGCACCTTATACCAGTGACACAAGATAACCTGGATAAAGCAATTTGTAAGTTCAAGACTTTAGTACAGACCTGTATTTTTACAATCTACCTGATCTACCCTAGATACTAAATTAAACCCAGCTTTGGAAACTCGCCCTTTATTCCGTTAATGTATTTGGTTGCAGTCTAAACCAGAATATATATATATACATAGAGAGTATGAAGAATTTATATGCCATTTAGTGTTTGCTAGACTTCACCGCTACTGTCTGGCATTGCATCCCTATGTCTGCTCTGTTCTCTAAATATTATTCCTGGTAGCATGCTTGCTTTTATTCCTCAGATGCACACTCTTACATTTATCTACAACAAATCTCAGCTGATCCTATTTAACTGCATCCTATTGTGTTTAAAGCAGATTTTCACATCTGATTGAATAACTCTACATAGTTCTGTGTTATACGCAATTATGGATAACTGACATTGAAGAACCTCTGTAAAGTCATTTATAAAAAGATTAAAAAGCACTTGTCCCAGGCCTGATCTCTGCAGTACTCAACCTTCGCACAATCAAAATTTATTCTATAATCACTGTTTGTTCTCTGAGTCAGGTCTCAACCCATGAACACATTTTTTTCAAGTCCCAGCAATCTAATCTTAAGCACCAGTTCTTTTTTATACTAAACAATAACAAGAGCTTTAGCAAAATCCAAATAGATAGAATCAACTGCTTTGCACTGATCCAGTTTACTACCAATCTCTGCAGAGAAGCTGATCGGATTTGTTTGGCAGGTTCAAGCCTTCATATAATCAGGATGACTCTTCGGGGGGTTGTTGGAGAAAGTCCGAATTATTGCGTAAAGATCTGAATTCGCCAGCTAAAGACAATAGACTGCTACTGTCGCAGTTGTGTCTTTATAATGAGAATATTGTCACAGTTGCGACTTTACTAAGGAAATATTGTCGTAACTTTTAAAACTGTCGCAGTCATGACTTTACATTGGGAAAAATTGTCGCGGTTGCAGATTTGCTATGGGAATCCGCTGTTTGAGAATTCGACAGTCAAATTCTCACTTTAGTCAATAAGCCCCTTTGTCTTTAGTTTTTTCGCTATAAGGAAATGCCACTAAATATTTTTTCAGAGCATTCCTTTATTCCATGATACAGATGTCACAGTTTCCAGGCTACATTTTCCTAGCTTTGGTCTGAATGTTTCTTTTAATAATGGCACCACATAAGCTTTATGCCAGCAGCCATATGATACCAATCCCGATAAACAGGAATGAAATAAATATTGTCCTGTCTACAGAATTAGTGAACTATATTTACTAAGCACATGCTGACCAACAAAGCTTCTTGTGTGACAGATGTCTGCTTCCCTGAGTATTTTCTTTCACATATATTTAATCATATAACTTTATGTGAGGTTCTATTATTAAGAGATGTGATACCAAATTAGTTCCACTTGTTGGCAGCAAGATGAACACAACATTATTGATGAATGCTACCTCATCTGTACCCAAAGCCTTTCATTTATATATTATAAACCTGAAAAAGAAAGCACACAAAAATGGTCAGAAAATAGTGCCCTATCACTCAAGAAATATATATATATATATATATATATATATATATATATATATATATAAAGTATAGGGATACAATCACCAAAATAAAGAATAAAAATAAAATCACAGATCATGTATGATAGTGAAAAAATTGATGTGAAAAAAATCAAAAATATGGGACACCCTGTAAGCCAGTGCCAAACGTGCAAAAACACTCCACAATCTCAGACAGTGGGGAGGCTCGTCAGATAAACAATGAGATATCAGCTTTAGGCAGCAGAAAAAACCTGTGTCACATTCAGGACCCGAGGAAAGTAAAATGCCCAATGAATAGAAGAATACGGATCAGCTCAGATAATCCTCAACTCTGCCCATTTTTGTGCACTTTCGATTCCAGAATTATTTTACACATTGGATTGGAAGGTGGACATCCTTTTGGGAGAGCAGCACTATTATTATATGGACACTTTTTTATTATTATTGTTTTGATTTTTTTTTTTTTTACTAGTTAAGCGCTACTTGTGTTTATTGTTTGTATTTCGTTTATATTAATAGTTTAATTTCTGTACTAAATATTATAGAAATATTAGGGGATATAATTATAAAGTATTTCAACCTGGTCATGCTGGTGAAATAGTGGCAATATGTTGATGTTTCCATCAAATCAAAGAGGTGGAAATAATCTTTAGAGATATTCCCCACACTGTATAGACTGATGATAAATGGATCTCACCTAAAGAAGGATCAGATAAACCATCCATTAGACAAGCACAAAAACTATTATACTATTAATATGTTTTTAAAATCAGTCACATTTTTTTCTAGTGCTTAGGGCACAGTTGTGGTATTCTGAAATGAAAAAACATCCTTAGCAACTCCGGGGCGAAACTTATTAAACTCAGAGAAGCTCGTTTTCGCTTTTTCGAGTTTAAAATTCTGGAGAATACCCTGAAGTTTCTCGCGGTAAGTATCACTAGATTTGCTTCGATCGATACTTGCTGTGAGAATATTGAATATATCCATGGAAAGGTATCTATACCGTATGGCTACCCTTTTCCATGGATAAATTTAATATAAAAAGTTTCTCACTGCAAGTATCGATTGAAGCAAATCTCGAGATAATTACCGCGAGAAACTTCAGCCAACAATATATGGTATACGTATGTGGACCTCTGAGTATCTTGGTATTTATTTGATTTGGTGCCTTGGAACTCCAACAGATCTTCCTTTAATTTGTGCAAGAAACACTTGGAGTGAAATATTAAATTAAACCAACACAGAGAGTTATTTTGCACATGTTGCTCATTCATCCACTAAACAGTAACACAGTAGCACAGTTTATAAGGTTGAAAAAAGACATAAGTCTATCCAGTTGAGGTTATAAAGTACTATTACAATATTACAGTATTTTAACATACAGTATTGTCCATCACTTTGAAATCCAAAATAAAAAATGTAAAAAACTAGACAACACACAATTAGTAATATCATCAAAATAAAATTGTTATGCTTTCTTACAGACTCACAAACCCAGATATTTTCTATAGTTATAGGACAATATTGCTATTGAGGTGTGGTAATGCTTGGTAAATCTGTGCAGTATCAACAGTGCAGTGCCTCCATTTAACATGGTCACAAACCCGCTGTCTGTCTACTGGTTCACGTATAATAAACTCGTAAAGACACGATTTCGTCTTTTCAAGTTTATTCCCGTGAGATCTCAGCTGTTTCTCATGGTAAATATCGACCCTATTTATTTCAATCAATATTTGCAGATAGAAACTTTTCGATCGAAAAAAAAAAAAAAAGGTCGATATTTACTGTGAGAAACAGCCAAGATCTCATGGGAATAAACTCAAAAAAGACGAAATCAGGTCTTTACGAGTTTATTAAATTTCATCCCTAGGGTGTACAGGTATAATATAGTCAGCTGTTTCAAATCTGTTCTAGAAAGCAACATTTCAAGGATTCTGGAATATTTCACCCTGATTTCCGTTGCTGTTACATAAATTAGAATTATGATATTGTTTCTCTCAGTCTTTCACTTTGATTAGTTCTTTTTTTAAAACTAACTACAAAATAATTATGCATTTTACAAGATCTAACTGTCATGTTGCTCAATGTGGCTTGTTGCCATTTTATACTTTTGGCTACAAATTCTAACTATGAGCTACTTTTGATCTGAGGATAACGGAATGTGCCAAAGGATAAGAAATGGTAGAAGACATTTCAAATAAGCTGTATTTTTCTTTTAATCATCTTAAATTAACTGTAATTGAAATTCCACAACAGAGAAAAAATATTGGTTTGTTAAAATCCTAATAAAGAACAAAGCTTCTGGTCTCCATAACAACTAACTTTACATAAATAAATATCTTTGAGAAGTTATATATTAAAGTAAATTTAGCATTTGATCTAGAAAGTTTTTTTATGTGACATTGTTGAAGTGTTGAATAGCAAGTTTTGTATCAATGGTAATGTTGGCATATTTGGCACACTCACATATAATAGTGGAGAATGCTTAAAGAACTCATAGATCTAGGGGTGAGGCTAATTATAGTTATCGACCAGGTCTTCTATACCCACTTGGTGGTAACACTGCATGATGTAGGTGAAGATACATTTTTAAACTTTTTTTTCATTCAATCCTTTGATATACAATGTAAAATAAAAAGGAACAACAGTATGAATTCTCTTCATACTGATTGGTATTTGGTTTGTATCTGGTTCTACCTATTTTTAATCTGATGAGATTTGAACCTGTCTTGGATCGGCAGTATGGCATATATTTGGATCAAAGGGAATCTGAATCATGTTTTTCTTTTCAACCTCCCTATCCCCTTAGACTAGCTGAGATGTCTCCTAATTAACAGTATGTGTTATTTTTTTATTCCTGCAAGTATTGATATTTGCAATATTTCTTTAAATATATCAGGGAAATAGGAAACATATGAACGCATGAAAGAAAGAATGAAATCAATTAAAATCATGAAACAAACATAACAAGGGATTGTCTAGGACAACTTTCCAAAGAAGTCTTTGACATTTCCATAATGGTGCTATCAATAATTCTGTTCATAGTATCAGTGGAGATTAAAATCAATAATTCACATACGTATGTATTTCACTGACAAGTGGTTGTACGATCAATATTTTGAGAAGGCACTTGACAAAAGAACCTCTTGAACTAGATAATTCATGTCTCAGAGGATACACTAAGATATTTGTATGTTGAACTTGATAAAAAAAAAAAAATAACAGGTATTAAATATTTGCCGATGCTTTCACTAGTTCATCCACTTTTCCTCAGCCAATAAGAAAATGTACAAAAATGAGACCTCGTGCCAAGTACATTTTTTCTCTTGTACATCAATACAGCACAGTAAACGTATACTGTAGAGTATACGTGCCAAGTACATTTTTTCTCTTGTACATCAATACAGCACAGTAAACGTATACTGTAGAGTCTACTACAGGTAATATTTTTAACTCATACAAATGAAGATATCCTGTATAAATGTAAATAAGGCCATGTAGTTGTAATGATCACCAAAGTGTAGCTACAATATGTATTTACTATTATTATTCCCATATGTGTATATACTGTGAAAAAGGAAACTTAACAAGCCAAAGCCTGGTGCATTCTGATTCAGCCATGCCAACAAGTCAAATCTGTTGCAATCTACAGGGAATGTGATAAAACCATTTCATTAGTCTCAGACTAATCAACACTATACGAGTTTCATACCTAATATTAATAAAGTCTTTGTTCCAAACTGTGCATCCTATGGTTGCAGCATTGCATGTTGGTAGACATTACATCAAAGTGATTCTTCTTTGATTTCTTGATTATATATTAATCCTTTCTGTACCAGCACATTTTGCATATGTGACCTACATTGTGTGTGATCCTTCATTTCTGCTGCATACGACTATGACTAATACAGAAATGTTCCCCAAGCACATCTTAGTCATACCAAGATGGCTTTCAATTCATTTCTTTACTGGGCTGTGGGAAAGACAAAAAGTAATTTAATGGAACATGAAAACCAGTGATTAAATCTTTGCAGAAAATGTCATAAGTGCCATGAGCTCCGACTGGCACTTACTAGAATCAAGTTTGTCTCCTTGATGATTATGTATGCCCATGTACCAAGCACCTTGTACCTTGTAATTTTTCTCACTGTCTTTCTTGCAAGTATCCTATTCTTCTCTTGTCTGTGTCTTAGCCTGGATACGCATTGAGACCTCAAAGAGAGTCATTGAAGACCAGGATAGAAAGAACTGCCCTTTTTTTCTATATAGAATTGGCTTCTAGACAACCTCTTCCAAACTTCTACCTGCCAAATAGACATATATAGTCATATACATGTATAATATATATTATTATAATTTTCTGGGTTTTTTTTAGCAGGAATAATATTCTTTGGATGTTGTATATCTCAAATATGCTTTTTGTAATCTATTTTATTTATATGGAAATATCCAGTCTGTTTATGCATTCTTAAGATCAGTTATTACTGATCTCAATTATTTTATCATCTAAGGATCTTTTACAGATATATTTATATATTTTAAGGAATCCTGTTAATTGTGGACTTTAAACCAGCTTGATGTGCAGTTTGAGAGACATAGTATGTCCTGGAATGCATTCTAAAAATATTAGAGCACAAATAGAATGCATCAGGTAATGAACTATAATGTTCCTGTCACTTGCGGTTGTGTCACTTCTGATATCGCATTGGGATTGCCTAGGAATAATAAATGTGTTGGAACGAAAATAGTAAATAAGTGAGGCTGTTTGCACACTATTTACAAACTTAGAATTACTTTTTATAAAAGTGATTTTGTGTTTAGATCTGTGAGTACAATGCTAACTATTTTTATCAACACTTTAGAAAGATAATAATACACTACAAGGAATTTGCCTTTTATTTTATAGGGAATCCTGCTAATATCTATGAAAATTAACTTGGCATCGGAGCATAAGAGGAAATATAAACAAGGGATTAGTTTGTGTGTAAATCTTATATTAATCAGAATTAGTGTTCACAAATATACTACACTACAGGGGGTTATTCACTAAAGTCTGAATTGTTGCATATAGGTGCGAATTCGCCAGATAAAGACAGTCGCAATAGGCTGCTACTGTCACAGTCGCATCTTTGTAATGAGAATATTGTCACAGTCGCGACTTAATTATGGGAAAATTGTCGCAATCTTAACTTTAAAACATTTTCACAACTTTACAATGGGGAAATTGTAGCAGATTTACTATGGGAAACTGCTGTTTGAGAATTTGACAGTCGAATTTACACCTTAGTGAATAACCTACAGTATATATTTCCTATTCGTCCTTCTCAAACATATTGAAAACACAGTTCATACTATTTCTTTTCTTAATTTTTTTACATGTTGCCACACTTCTAATAGGAAGATGTAAGTAAGGAGGCATTCTAATAGTATAAGGAAATGGAAATATCAGTTCTTGCCTGTTAAAGACACTGCAATGGCTAAATAGATCATTTTGTGTTAATTATATTCATGAAGCAAGACTTGCTTCTAGCTATGAATGTACTTCTGTTTCCTTGGTATTCTACTTGTATGACTTAGAAAAGTAGCACAGAAAGGGGACAATATATTACAAATAAATTACTCATAGCCAAATGTATTTAATTCTGCCAAACTAAATATAAAATGATTTATGAAATTAGGTACATTCTGGAGGACACAACTATAATCCTAAATGCAAGTATATGTCACACAATTATTTTCATCTTTCTTCTAGAGTAGTAATAGTTTAATCATATGTATGATATAATAAATATAGGAGCATAGGCGTGTGCCCAGGGTGTGCTTGGTGTGCCCAGGCAAACCCTAATGGCAGCATGCAGGATTATACGCCCTGTATTAAAATGCCAGTGTGAACCTAACCTTAAGATTTTTTTTCTTTAGGGGCACACCCTAATGAAATGCACACCTGTGCATAGGAGGGTAGGGGGCATGGTGCCAATCCTTCACCGGGACCCAGCTGAGTGTAGTTATCCACCAATGAATGCATTATTGATACGATTTTTTGAAAAAAAAAAATAGTTATTTGATATTTTTATGATTTTTTTTAATAGTCTCTTTTCTGCAAGTACATTTTTATTTTAATGCAGTGTCTTGCTTTAGCATGGCTTACTGATGCAAGCTATTCATCTCTACTTTTTTTTTTTTGGGAGAAGAATTCTATTTTCCTAATCTCAGAGGGAATATTTTAATGAGAATATTCTGTAAGAGGCCCTGAAGACTTGGGAATAATAATATCACTTTCGATTATAAATAGTATGTAGAGACTACTAATTCTGCCATGGAAGGTCTCTAGTGATTTGCATGGTTTCAGATGTAAACATATTTTTGTGAATGTGGCCCTGGCCTTAAACCACTAAAGGGATTTTGCAAAGACAGCCATTTAATCCCATTAGATTTCATAATTACCTCAAGGTCTGAGACAGTGCTAGTTACTGGCGTTCCTTTCTTGCTTCCCATGATTCACATAGTTTTTTTATGGTTGACATGTCTGGCATAAACACTTTAAGCTCTAAACTAATTACAGACATGAAAATATAATATAGAAATCTATTGTACATTACCTCTAATTGTACATCTCTAGTATTGATATCTGAGTTACCACAGATAACATGTAGAAATTGTGAGTATGGGAGAGATTTTTTCCTACCTGGGGAGGATGACTATTAAAGTGAAGAAAATAATTTTGATCTGTCTTTTTGTTAAAGAGACTGTATCCTAATTGTTCTCCAGTACAGAAGATCTCCAAGAAGACAGACTTGGTTCATATCACCTGCCAAAGAAAAATGTACAGGAGAATCAAGATTATTTTTAATTATTTTGTTCCTTTTCCAAATAATTAGTAAATTGCGGAATGATGTTTCCAATCTCATATTGATGCATAGAACAGCTTACATAAGCTGGGACCATGGCAGCCCCCTTTGCATTGCTTGTAGAATGTATGTTCAAATCTGACATGGTTTAAAGAGTCAGCTGTAAAAGTTCACATATAAAGGAAATAAAATCATAGACCTCTGATGCATTCAGCACTTCACACACTGCATTAATCCCAAGATTGTGGGGGATAATTATATATAGATTTGTAACATCCATGGTTGCAAGGCAAATGTCACCCTCTGGTAATCTCATATCCTCAATATGTTTAATTAGATCATTAGTATCTTTAAGGAAAATGGTAATGATTGTACTGACTTCTGAAGATGATAATCAAGAAACTGTCCAAGAGGTTCCAGTAGACTCCTCCTTCTTGATACAATAGGTCTACCGGGTGGTTTAGTAGTAGATTTATGGATCTAAGGTAAACAATATAGCAGTGGACAGATAGGGTGTAACTGTGTAAAGAATTGATTTTCATCCTCAGTAATAAGGCCTTCAAATGTAGCTTTATGCAGTGTGTGTTTTATTAGGATACTGTACTCATTAGTGGGTTCATTAGCAAGCTTTTCATAAACAGTAGTGTCATTTAATTGGTGCATAACTTCCCCTGGATAGTCACTTTAATCCATGATAACAATCCCTCCCCCTTTATTCACTGAGCGAATAATAATGGACTTTTCCTGACTTAGAGACATAAGGGAATCTCTCTCTGAATGGGTTATGTTGTTATGAACCGGCATACAATGTGTTTTGAAACATTAAGAGATAAGCCCACATTTAACCAGTTATTAAATGTGTGATCCAGTAATTACTTGTACAGCTGTAAGGAAACACCCTGCCTGTTTTGATAACCTGAAGTATTGCTGTCATACAGAAGTGCTTTAACATCAAGCTGCCTGCATGTTACCTGTTACCTGTTGCCATTTCTGCACAATAAAATTTGTTTGTTGTTGAAAAAAGAATCACCGTCGTCCTCATATTTATTGTTACTTAAGGTTTGTCACGCCGCACCCTTGTGTCCCTTTATATACCGCTGTTTAACACCTCTCCCACCTATAAGCAAGGCTCATTGCCTGGGATTCTCATCGGAGCTGCTAGACATAGCACTGATCTAAAAGGGATTAAACCAGATACCCCTGAGTGGGTGGGCTACACAAACAAGGTACCCAATCAGAATGCTAGAGACAAAGTCCAAAACCTAACCTAGGATCATACACAGAAAAACTAACTGAACTTCAGGATAAGCTAACTGGTCTCACACCTAACAAGCCACAATACAATGGAAATGTGGAGAAGAAGGGCTGGGGTTTAAAACCTGTGCTATGCCTTGATTGGTTAGGGAATTCCCAGAGATTTAACCCCTGCTACACAAACCAGTACACAATACCTTAACAGATAATGAGTTTGTTTCTCTTCCTTCTTGTTGCAGCCATATTTTATCTGTTAAGTAAACAAATCCCCATCTAGTCCTATGGTTTACTATGAAATCTTAAAATATGCATATTTATGAAGTCCCCAGAAAGCCCAATTTGTCTGCAACCAATAGAGAAATAGACAGCACAAACCAATAGAAATCAATTAACTTCAAAGATGACATTTTCAGGTTAGCTAAAACAGAAGCTGAATTAAAAAAAATTAAAATATGCTTAAGGCATCATACTAGTAAAAGACAAGTTGAGCAATAAAAAGACATGGAAAAAAAGAACAAGTCTTTTGTGATACACTGTTTTTATCTGTGGCCCAAGATACATTTTGATGCACCAGATTGTGGGTAAATGTGGGTAAATGTTAGCTGTTGGGGTCAGGTCACAGAATGAGTTTATTCTTCTTCTTACCTGGTCAGTAAAAGCTGGTTTTAAGCTAAAACTGTAGTTCATTTAAAATGCTTTGTTTTCTTGACATTCATGTTATCCTTTACTGCCCTCTAGTGGTCACTCTTAGTTAGAGGTTTAGAATCCTCTTGTTAAGTAGAGGATGTTGCTTTTTTGATGATGTAGGAGACTAAGACTTGAAGAAACCTGGTGGATTTGCTGTTTGTGGGGACTCAATTCTGGGAAAGTAACCCCTAAATTGAAGAGAATAGTCCTGGCTTCTTTATATCTCACTGAGGTAAACCTAATTTGAACTTAGCAGTAAGTGGCTTCTGCTTTTGGATAACATATTTGCATTGAAGGCAACTTCAGTTGGCCTGCTTACACTGTCAGTTAATTCCTCACAAAGCACACTGTGAAACAGACATAGACCAGCTAAAGATAGAACAGACTTGAATCATGCAGCATCTGGCACAGACATACAGTACATGCAGTGAAGAATGTGCTATAAGTAGCTGATGCTACTCTTTCTACATCTCAGAATAACACAACAACACACAGACAAACTGAATCCTATTGTTTTCAGTGGATTACTGCAGAAAAATGGCTGGCATCTTTTCCCCTTCCAACTTACTTTCTCACTCCTTTAAAAAAACTGGCAGGTGTTTAGCTGTGGTCCCCTATTATTTAAACAATGGCCCCTTGGTTTGTCTGCATTTTACTCTTTTTTTTTCTGTTTTTATCACCAGCGGTAAAATATCATATGTGCCACAGCTCTGGAAGCATAAAATAAGATTAATTTACTGTATAAGAAAATCTCATCAGGGGATCTTTGTTCTGGTCAGGTAGACATTTTAAAAGGAGACTAGGAAGAGGGAGGCCATATGGGCTGTGAAATATACATATATAGGGGAATCAGATAATGACTATGCAATCTACTATCAAAAATGTGGGAGGAGTCTG
Source organism: Pipa parva (assembly GCA_019650415.1). Lineage (NCBI taxonomy): Eukaryota > Metazoa > Chordata > Amphibia > Anura > Pipidae > Pipa > Pipa parva. The sequence goes on from WMED01012186.1 coordinate 12,398, forward strand.
AGAGTCTATGTAAAGTGGTGCATTAAAATGCATGATGGCATGTCACAAGGATACAGGTGCGGTGGAGATTGTGTGAGCTGTGTGATGCACATAGCGAGCATTAGGGTCACTCCTTCAATAGAAATGAGCAGAAGTGACTGCATAGTTTGCTCAGAATTGCAGTTAACGATTGATGGTAACGGCTAATTTTGTGCAATGCAGATGCTGTTGAAGTTGCATCATTTTTCTAATCAGTGAATTAAGGAAAGTCACACTGAAATGCTTTTCGTTTAGGAAGTTAGATGAATTACATCTTGTCTCAGAAATTGAGAGTCAGGCCTAGCTTTGTGCTAAGGTTCAGTCATATACCATATCATGTGTACATCCACACCCAAAAGGCCTTTAATTGGTGTAACTATTACATAATGAGATGGGCTATTAGTGTTTATTGATGTCTAGCTAGGATTGTGGACTATATGTCTTAGTTTTGAATGGAGAATATGAAGCCCCAATGATAGTATCATTTGGTCACCACCCAGGCTAGTTCAGGCTTCTCTTGCCTATTCCAGGCTGATTGTTCCAGGTTTGCAAGGTCAATAATATATCTACATGTCACCTGGGTGATAACAATAAGGTGCTGTGCCCAAGTAGAGTTTTGTGTCCCAAAATAGTAGTCTAAGTAAAAGGATTGCCCAGGTGAGTCTGGATTCCTGGTGTAAATGTGTCTCTGAACTATACAATATTCTATGCTACTTTTGGTGGACTTATGATAATGTTCTTGAGGTGTTAAATGACAATTGTTGGTTTAATAGACACAAAGTAACACTTGCCTGCCTTTTAATATCAGTTGGTAAGCGCAAGAACAATTAGTGCTGTTAACTTCACTCCATTCATAGGAGTTTTTATAAGGGATTATAAGGTTCACTGTTATCACACTTTACTAATATTGCTATTATTTGCACAATAGTGGTGGCATTGACCTCGTCTGTGCCTATTGATGTGCGCTTAGGGTACCCCCCTTTGTGTTCTCTTTTGTTTTTTCCTGTGCTCCTACAGCTCATTTCGGTTTCCAAAGTTTGTTTTCTTGGATTTCAACACAGCAATAGTGACAGATATTGCTCTTGTTTGGAGCTGCGGACACTTGTTTTATCTTTGGACTGTGCTGGGGACTTTTATATTCTAAGTACTTTCCATTTTTTTTATTCTTGGATTAATCATTTTTTGTTTCATTCACTCCATATTTTTATCATATTTTAACATCTTATTATTGTTTTTATATTATATTACCATTTTATACATTAACATTGCACTGTTCTTTGTGTATATATTTTCTTTTGTTTTTAATACAGCTACAAATGCAGCTGCAGTATACATTATTTGAAACAAGGTGGTATTTTCTCTCCATGTAATAAGTTGACATTTTTTTTTCCCTTCAGAAAAAAGTATGAAATGAATTGTTTTTAATAAATTGATTACAGATTAGTTGCAATTTTCGCAAACTATTTATTGAAAAGGTTCCCTGAAGAACCCGTTCTGAGTGATTTGTGAAATGAAATGAAATCGCTGGGAGGGGAATCCCTTTAATGCGCATGCTGGTGTCCGCGTGCAGGACATCAGCATGCGCATGTCAGTTTTTCCGAAGTGAGGCGAACACTACGCGGCTCACTTCGGATCTTCCTGAATAACCCCCTTAAAGTTGGGCTAAATTAAATAAACTCGAAAAGATCCGATTTCATCTTTTCGAGTTTATTCCCGCAAGATCTCAGCTGTTACTAAAGTATGGCTACCTTTTCAGTGAAAAATCCGATAAAAAAACTCGATCGAAAAGTTTCCATTGGTAAATATCGATCAAAAAAAGTATGGCTACCTTTTTCAGCAAAAAATCCGATAGAAAAAAATAAATTAAAAAGTTTTTATCGGTAAATAGCGATCAAAAAAAGATCAATATTTACCATGAGAAACAGCTGAAATTGCATGAGAATAAACTCAAAAAGACGAAATTGGATCTTTTCTAGTTTACTAATTTTCTACCTTAATTTTAGATTGCTGCCATATTGTGCCAAGATGACCCAAGAGCATTTCACTCACTTCAACTTAAAACTACTGTAAACCATTCAAATCAAATACAAATTCTGAAAAACAATTTACAAAATTATAAATTCTGCAGAAATAAATTGAATTTATAAAAAAAAAACTACAGTATTTTTCGGACTATAAGGCGCACTTAAAATGCTGAGAATTTCTCAGAAATAGAAAGTGCGCCTTATAGTCCGGTGCGCCTTATATATGAACCCGATGTAAGTTGAATAAAATTTGACTTGCGGTCTGAGCTATGGTTTATTTACTGGTAATGTGCTGCGCCTTATAGTCCGGTGCGCCTTATATATGAACCAAGATTGCTTAAAAGGTGCTCATAGAAAGTGCGCCTTATAGTCCGGTGCGCCTTATAGTTCGGAAAATACTGTAATATATACAGTATGTACAGTATATACACTGTGAGTCTTTAAAAAACACACCAAAACATTTTTAATCATATCTTCCAT
>WMED01012187.1:0-14918 GCA_019650415.1 Pipa parva
AGCGAAGTGAGCCGAACGGATCGTAGCTCACTTCGCTTCTTGATGAATTACCCCCTCAGTTGTTATAACTCAAGGCTGTGCCATCTCCTCTTAACTAAAGATCATTACTGTCTTTAGTTATAAAAAGATAGTGTTATTTTATTGAATTCTATAGAAAATGAAAATAGCTATTAAGAAAAATATGCATAGGATCATTGTTCGTAGCATACGCTATGCTGCTGTGTGTTAGTGAAAATTAATGAAAGAGTAACATTCACCTGCTAACAGGAGAATTTTTATTTTTAGCTCCACCCTTTCGTGGATTTCTTAGAGGTAAAACACTGGGTTGGCCATGTTTTATTTCTTTAATTTTGTACATTTTCTGATCATAGAATCTTGAAACTTAGTAAAAAATGTTACCAGCTATCATGAGACCATGGTGGGCATTCTCTTAGTGCTCAAAGTTTTATATAAAGAACCATTCATTAAAGACTAGAATCTTTTCACCAGTCTCTATTTCTCTGAAACAGTCTTCTAGCTTTCCTCTTGCACACTGCAAAACTCTTTTACGTCTGTGTAGCCTAGGTGAGTATATGCCTATATCCCTTATTCGAATGCTCACATGATCTACTAAATCAGCGGTTCTCAACCTGGGGGTCGAACGATGTTCTCACAGGGGTTGCGAACACACTGTGAAGCCGGAAAAGAGCGCATATTCCTTTATATAAGGGTTCCTGCAAGGTGACGTCAGACCCGAATGTCATCATGCGACAGGTGATGTTTCACCTGAACGTCATTATGTGACACACAACGCAATGATATTGGACCCAAACGTCATCTCACGTGACATCAGTACCTGGGGGTTGCGGTCTCAATAAGGTTGAGAACTGCTGTACTAAATGCTATTTGAGCTGCCTCTATTGCCTAAGGCATTATTTATTAAAGTGGTGACTCTCATCAGTGGTGTGTTATTTCCTACAATTTTCATTGTACTGGGAGTAGTGCTCTCCTAGATTTTATGGTGAAGGTTACTCACTTACCTTTTAAAGCAGTATTGCACTATTTTTTTTTTTTGTGTTTGCACTACTGTTTCTTACAGATCTTGCATTCTTTTGGTATATATGGAGTAGGGTTGTAGAAGGTTGTCATCCCTGAATTTTCTTTCAAGAAGCAGTGTGCACCAATTTGGAGACATTCTAAGAAAGACTGTGTTCTTTGGACATTTTCTAAAAAAATATATTTACTGATATATACAGTGTATATATATATATATATATATATATATATAGACATATTTATAGTTTTGGAGCACTGTGGATATATGAACCACTAAAGGTTTTTATAATTTTAAACACTATTTTTTGGTTTATATAATTGTTTTTTTATTAAATCCTTGTCGCAGCTCTCTTTAGAGCAAGAGTACAGACTATTCTTGGCTAATGGGTAGTCTTAAATCCCAACAGGAGATGTAGTAGACTTAGGTGTTCTGTGTGTCTCAGCCACACTAAGCATAGGGATTTCATAGTGGTAGGCCTTTAGCACACAACTGGATAGAAAGGAGTAAATTCCCTGCGGAGGATTCCCCAGCTACTGGCTATCTCACCAAGAACATCTCTACCAGGATTCTGTATATCCTTGCAACTGTGCATACTGCTCATGTATGTGTTGTGTTGCTCCGACCTCAGTCCTGAACAACATTGATGCTGTTTTAATATATCAATTTCCCCTTTAATCTGCTGTTAATAAGCTGAGTTTGTTGTTAAAGCCAGAACCACTGGAGACCAAACTTTTCTTCTATATTAAGGAACCATTATGCAGCCCTAAGATATATTGCTAGCCTGGGAACTACAAATGTTACTCTCGGAAGGCATAACACAGTCTGCTTAACTATTTCCAGTAAAAATAGCGCTACATTAGAAATTTAAACTTTATATTCTACAGTTCACTAAAATCTAAAACAGAACTTAAGTATTGAACACATCCCTACAAACAAAATGTAAAAGTGGTACATTTTATAAACAAGACAAGTGATTTTGACATATGAAAAATGCAGGTTGTGGTAGACTGACATTTCATTATAACCAGGATATTTTCTTTCTGTTACTCAAATACAATATCATAAAGCAATGTCAATGCTTTGTGGAGTGTAACAAAGAAATACATAGAAGAGAAGCTCTAGGGTAAAGCTCTGCTATTCCAGGGATAAATCTTTAGTGAAGTTTTTGCTCTGTCATTAAAAAAACAACTTACTGAGTATTAAGTGATTCATTTATGCACAGTTTTTTTCTCACCATCTGTTCTCTTCTAGTTATAAAAATAAAACATCCTGTTTAACCGCGAGTTGAACATATTTATCTGTATTTTTTTTATCAGAGCTGATATATCCCTTTGGTATTGATCAGAAATAAAAATAATTAAATAAACAAACCAGCACACTCAGACATATTTCAGGCATAGACGTCCTTTATTGGATAGTGGTCAGTAAACACCACTTGTTTCGGGCACAGTCCTTTCTACTGGGTAGTGGTCAGTTTTCCAGACATGTTTTGGGCATAGATGCATTTTATTGGGTAGTATTATTGTTGTATACATGACGTGTTTAGGGCATATCCCTTTTTATTGTGTAGTGGTCAGTATACACAACATGTTTCAGGTATAGCCCTCTTTTATTGGATAGAGATCAGTATACACAACATGTTTTGGGCATAGTGCTTTTTATTGCGTGGTGATCAGTCTACAGGAAACGTTTCAGGCATAGCTCTTCATCTGATTATAGAAAAAAGAGAAATTTAGGGAGTTAGTCACTAAAGTCCAAATTGTTGTGTATAGATGTGAATTCACCAGCTAAAGACAGTCGCAATACACTGCTACTGTTGCACTCGCATCTTTATAATGAGAATATTGTCGCAGTCACAAATTTATTATGGGGAAATTGTTGCAGGTGCAACTTTAAAATTGTCGCAGATGCGCCTTTACAATGGGGATATTCTCGCTGTCGCGGATTTGCTATGGGAATCTGCTGTTTAAGAATTCGACAGTCGAATTCTCACTTTAGTGAATAACCCCCTAAATGTTGTTGTTGAAGCCATTATTAAATAGTCAGCATAACTAAAAAGAAAAATACAGACAATTTCAATTATGAAGAAGTAATAAATAATAATTCAGTTCCCAGTTTGAGTAACATAGGTACTATAGGAAAGTCTGAGTAAAAGAACCAACTTTTCCTTCCACAAACATAACCACAATTGCCTGACACTGTTCTTTTTGTCCTTTTTATTTCTTTATATACTTTTCTATGCTTTCAGTGGGGAATGATGAGATCACAAGTGTGTCTGTATTACATCATCTCTGTGTTCATAATAACGTTTTTTGCTTTTTTTTCTAATATGGTTTTGGTGAGGAATTTGGGAACACAGTTGTGCTTTTAAAACTAATTGTGTGTTTTTTTTTTGATGATTATCTTGATAAAGGTCCCACTTGTGAACTGAAACACTTATACATAACAAATATTATTACTACTAATATAACAGGTTGTGTTATTAGTAGTGATATTTGTTGTGAAAAAAATAAAATCAAAGTAATTTTTTATTGTGGGTAGTTAGTCAGTACTCACTTTAACATCTGGTTTGCAGACATTATCATGTATGTGATAGATGTCATCTAGAAATATGTAAAAAGTATTAACCAAAGTTCAAAGAAAAAAAAAAATCTCATGATCCAGTTACTTATTTTTCTCCCATGAATCTTAGCACAAAGTCTCTTCTTGTGATCTGCAGAAATAATTTTGAGCTTGTAACATATTTCCATAGATGCATCCAGAATAGTCTGATGATTTTACATGTTTGCAAAAGCTAATGACGTGTTGATTTCTCTGGGAGATGTACATGTATATAAAAAGACAGCAGATGGTCCCTTATTATTCTCCTTCTGTGAATGCATCTAACCAAATGATGGGTCTGTTCTTTAAACATCCACATGTTCAAATTGACTTTTTTTCATGTAAGGATATGTTCAGCTGGATAAATATTATGATCCTCTGTAACTGTTATTTTTATAGAGGCTAATTAGACGTGTGGTCCTGCTGAAAATATTGTTGGTCAAACTCCAAAGCACCAATCTGCATTTCCCTGTAGCCACAATACATTGATACTTGACCGGCTCACCAGCACTACAAACCTATTCTGCTTACATACCTCCATGGCAGTAGTTCAATAATACAGAGAACTCACTGTGTATCTTTCCAAATTGCAATGACAAATACACACATTGCCTTTAAAATATAAAGACTTCGACACAAAAGGCTTTTCCGACTTTAATCAATTTCACCCTTAGAAGGAGAAAATGAGAATGGATGATGTACAAACATATTGATACCCCACATTGGCCCCACTCACTGCACCTGAATAGCAATTGACAAACTGTCAAATTGTTCTTAATATAAGTAATGTTATTGTGAGTATCTTAACATGAAACAATGTATAAATCAAACAAATCTAATTAGCATCTATGACAGTGATGGCTAACCTACTGTATGACATGCGTGTCAGAGGTGACACACCCAGACATTTTTGCTGACACGCGTCATGGCACCATTCATGCTGCGCTCTCAGTAGGAGAGTTGCCCCACCTCTGGATTTTTCTTGAAGTGACACACCACCTGAGTTATGGTTGTTTTTTTTTATTAATTTTGACACACCAAGCTCAAAAGGTTGGCCATCACTGGTCTATGAGGAGGTTAGTTATAGACTGTACCTGGAGAAATCACTTGATACATGATAATGTACCTTTTTCAAAGCATTTGATACTGTGCCACATAAAAGGCTGGTGCATAAAATGAGAATACTTGGACTGTGGGAAAATGTATGTAAGTGGGTTAGTAACTGGCTCAGTGATAGGAAACAGAGGGTGGTTATAAATGGTACATACTCACTGGTTTACTGTTAATAGTGGGGTTCCCCAGGGGTCAGTTTTGGGCTCTCTTCTCTATAACTGACCTTGTTGAAGGATTGCATAAAACATTTTTTGCAGATGATACTAAACTGTGTCAAGTAGTTAATACAAAGGAGAAGAGTATTTTATTATAGATGGATCTAGATATGTTGGAGGTCTAGGCAGGAAAGTGACAAATGAGGTTTAACACTGATAAATGTGAGGTTATGCATACAGGAAGGGAAAATGCACATCTAGGTTATTTTCTAGATGGGAAAATACTGGGCAAAACAGACATGGACAATGATAGAGGAATTATAGTTGACAAACTTAACTGTAGCAACCAATGCCAATGCAAATGGAATGTATCAAAAGAGGTATAGATGAACTTGATGAGAACATAATTATGCCACTTTTCAATTTGTCAGATCACACATGGAATACTGTGTGCAGCTTTGGACACCAGTGCACAAGAAATATGTGGATGATCTTGAGCGGGTTCAAATGCGGGCTACTAAAGTAATACAAGGAATGGGCAATAAACAGTAACAAGAAATGTTATCAAAACTGGGCTTGTTTAGGTGACCTAATAACCATTTATAAATGTATTAGGGGTCAGTACAGAGATTACATTATGAATTTAGTCATGGGGAAGTGGCAAATAGATGTAAAGTCATAACTCACCGCAACTATTTGGCCTTCAGTCAACGAGGCCCTCTTTCTGAGGAGGTTATCTTTGTTGATTTGAGTTTAAAAAAAACATCAACTTGTGAATTTACCATGTGGGATAAGGTTGAAACTCTAGTACTTAACAGATTGTATATAAACTAGTTCATAACCATTCATGCAGCATGCAGAAGTTATATCTTTGACCTTAAATATAATATGTAAAAGCCTGAGCTGTACTTTCCATCCTATGAAAAATTAAATATACAGAGCTGAAATCCCTGCAGCACCAGAGTACATCAGGTGAATATAATTAGCCTCCAAAGCAGGAGCAAAAGTGAAAAATACTTTGGTCAAGATGACTTTTTACCTGAGCTCTTGATTATATATTTATTATGCCTGTTTATTTAATGCATGATATCTTCCTAAGCATTTTCCAGAGATTATCCATTCACTTCAGTGCCTGCCCCAGCGGAGCTTTCAGTCTTGTTTCCCTATACAGTCACATATACATTGACAGAAACAGATTAGGGAAAGTAAGGCTTCAATTTACCCAATATGTTTTTAGACTGTGGGAGGAGACTGGAGTGTCTCTAGAAAATCCACACAAGTACAATATGAACGTACAAACCCAATGCATATCATTTCCAGGGTGGAATGAAGTCAGCAGTTATAACCATCATCATTTTTCAAATGTCTTCCTGAATGTTGGGAGGTATTATCTAAATGATGTAGAGCAGTGTTTCCCAAATGCCGGGTCGCGACCCAGTACCGGGCCACCAAAATTAAATGCCGGGTCACGAGTGCCGCTCATGAATATTCATGAGCCGGCTTCTTCATGATGCTACACGCATTGTACGCCTTAAAACTAGAGCATACAATGAGTGTAGCATCATGAAGAAGCCAGCTTATGAATATTCATGAGCGGTGCAGTGCGCGAAGTCCCTTACCTTCGCGCACGGCACCCCTCATGAATATTCATGAGTGGCGCTCTTGTGACCCGGTTATTTTTGTGCTTATCCTTCGTGCCAGGTCATGAAGGATATGCACAAAAATAACCGGGCCACGAAAAAAAACTTTGGGAAATACTGATGTAGAGCTACTGTATATAGAACTGCATCTTCCAGTTCCTTAAAGTGCACCTGTCACCTCAAAACTATTACTAATTTAGATTCTACCGGTACTAATGAAATAAATGTTTTTGTAAATATATCTGTATTTAAAAACTGTTACTTTATACAGCATTTCTCTCTGTCATCATCCTTGTCAGCCCAAATTTTCTTTCTGGAGTCAGGTTGGGTGGGGCTAAATGATGATGGACATTACAATGTAGCAGGGATCTGATTGGAGGAGTGATAATGTCAATCATCATTTAGCCCCGCCCAACCTGACTCAGAAAAGATAAGGCAGGCTGACAGGGAAGATGACATGAGAGAAACGTTGTATAAAAGTACATTTTTAAAAATACATATATATTTACAAAAATGTATATTTTATTAATACAGCCTAAATTAGTATTAGAGTTTTGAAGTGACAGGTACACTTTAAGTTAGTTGAGATGTTTGGGATTTAAAATGGCTGCTGCTTCAACTCTTCCCAGACTGGTGATGTAAACAAATTTTTTTTTCATCTGCCATTTGATGTTGGTGCACCGGTATTACTTTAAGTGACTGAAAATGCTTTTCAGCATGGCATTTACACTTCTAGAACCAGTTATTCAAGCACCTAGGCAGATATTTTATAATTAAATTGGAAGAAACACAACACAGCACTCAAAATGAAAAAAACTGAAAAGTGAATAAAGTGAAGCAATGAAGCCTCAGATTTAAATCATTTCATGGCTACAACCTTTAAAAATGATTTAAAATATACATAAGAAAGAGGCAGAACCAAAGACAAAAATGATGAGAAATTGTTTTAGACTAACGGAGTCTGCAGCATACTGCAATTAATGTTAAGGTGAACTTGCTCTTTAATACCTCTTTTACTCTCACACCTGGTATTAATCTAACACTTGGTAATATAGAAAACTAGGTTACTAAAATATATTTGCAGGCTTCAGATAATGAGTGAAATGAAATTTTTCTACATCTGTTTTATCTAATAAAGAAGCCACAAGGTAGGTTTGCTATGTAGACGTATATAAAGAAAACAAGGAGGGAATGAAAGCGAGATTGAACAATAAAGAAAGGAAAGGTAGACAAAGAAAAATAAAAGTGTATAAAGTGTATGGGATGACGGGGATAGAGGGAAAAATGGGAAGGAAGCCCATTAAGCTGATGAGGGCTGAGGTGGTTTGCCTAGTTAAACTATTTACAATTTGTAATCACAGTGGATAAGTTGAAATTTAGATGGTTCTCTCAATCTCAGGCCTGAGAATTCTTAGGGGAGAATTCACCATAGTGCGAAGTGAGGTGCGGATCCTTCGCTTCACTTCACACTGACTGTTATGCGCTCACTGATGTCCTGCATGCGGACATCAGCGAACGCTTTAAAGGGATTCCAGTCTTGGCGAGGCGACTTGAGCGGTCTCGCCGAGACTGGAATCCCTTTAAAGCGTTCATATAACAGTCAGTGTGAAGTGAGCCGAAAGGATCTGGACCTCACTTCACACTGTGGTGAATTCCCCCCTTAATGTGTACCAACGGAAGCCAGCTTTCATCTTTCCTTTCCCTTCATTTTGGTAGTTGTATGTGACTATTCTATTAATGCATCAATTTCTTTTAAACCATTGGTGTATAATTGGCAAAGATTTGGATTTCTGTTTAAGGGCGAAATTTACTAAGGGCGGATTTAGTCCGCCCGAAGTTAATTCCTGCCCGCACGTGCGGTATTCTGATTGATTTGCGATCGCACAATCGCAATTCTGATTGATTTGCGATCGCACGATCGGAATTGCGCTCAATTTGCGATCGCACGATCGCAAATCGATCGGAATACCACACGTATGGGCAGGAATTAACTTCGGGCGATCGTTTCGCCCTTAGTAAATTTCGCCCAATGAGTGATAAAATTTGTTGCTGTAGAATTTTAATGCACTTCTAATTTGTTTGAAAGTCATCAGCTAAAAGTCCCTAATTGTATAATATATGCATTTAGAACCATAAACCTCGGGATAAATGTGGCCAGGGAAGGGTATGTAGTTTCTCTGGAATACCACAACAACATGTGTTGATGAAAACTAGTTTAAAGGGACACTGAACACCTGAATTGATAAGATTTAAATACATGTTTATGTAACTAAAATGGTTTAAAAAGATTGCATAGATTTTAGAAAACCTCTTTAATAAGGCAATACTAAGACATTTCCATTTTACATCCATTTTATAGTTTATCATCAACTGTGCTGAGTAGAATGTTTGTTGAGTGCCCCTGTAGCTGAAAGAGCAGGCATAATGTAACTATACAAAGCCCAATGAGAAGTAAGCAAACCAATCCTTCAGAGGGATAGAGGCCTGAAAAATGGTATAAAAGCTAGATTTCAATAGAAATCTATAACTGCTTAAATTATACTGATTAATATAAATAATTTGCATTGTATATAAATGCTTACAATTATCAGTTAATTACACTATTTATGTTCATATAATTTCAATCCTGAATATAATGCAGGTTTAATGTTCCTTTAAACATATCTTGGCACAGCTTCTCTTAAAAGAAAAAAAAAAAATATATATATATATATATAGTCAGATACAGCTGGCAACTCCAACAAGCAAACAAATGTTTTTTCCAGTTTGGAATATGAGTGCATTATATAGTCATGAAATCATTTTGAACCTTCTTCAAATATGTAAAAGGGCACTTTCAGATATCCAAACATTTAGAACCCAAATTGGGCGAAAGTTATTAAACTTGAAAAGACCGCTACGCTCTTGGTTTTTTCAAATTTTTTTGATGGAAAGGTAATGTAAAGTATGGCTACCTTTCCATCAAAAAAATTCAAAAAAATCAAGACTGAAAAACTCGATCTCAAGATCTCAAAACATCTCACGAGAAAAATCCGAGATTTCTCTTGGTAAACTTAGAAAGACCCAGAGTGGTCTTTCTGAGTTTAATAACTTTCGCCATGTAAATCTGCATAGAAACAGGACTCCATAAATGGTTCCTTGCAAAAGACCAGCTGGGGAGGAAGGCCAATCATAGCACTCAAAAATCCAACAAGAAAATTACAACTTTTTTTGGCCATTTTTTTATTTTTAGTAAACTTTATCCATTTGGTCCTTATACTTAACTCTATCAAAATGTATAACAAGCATACGTTAATTCCCTTTTGAAAGCACTGCCTACTTTCTTAATGAACAATTTTTGGGAATGTGGAGCTTGAATAAATCTACAATTAAACATGATTACTAGAAATGAAATAAGACTTGTAATTCAATGTGCTTTTGCTTCATTTTGCTCATGTACTCCAAACTCTGTGTTGTCTTTTTCCCTAGTAATAGCAGTGTCTCCCTTTTTCCATGCTACATTTGTCCATATTAATGTCTGAGCAATGGCAGTAAATATTTTATATATACAGAGATAGAAATCTAACTTCAAGTGGGATTTTTAACCAACACAAATATGTCATCAGTTAAATTATTCACAAAGATAGTTAGCTGTGAAGCAAAGTGCATATTTAACACTAGAACATATAATACTCACACATTCTATATGCTATCTTCCCACACAGTCAGTGAATACAGGCATGTACATTGGCTTGGCACAAAATGTAAGAGTCTAATCCAATTTATATGTGAATTCCTGGAGTTTCAAACCAACAACTTTTAGTTTAAATGTGTGTATTACTTACTTATTGATATTTAAAAAAATACAGTGGAATAACAGAAACATGGCTTAATGATAGCTGTGACTGGGCAGTAAATCTAGATGGAAATACATTGCTCAGAAGGGATAAATCTGTGAAAAAAAAGTGCTTTTTTCACAGATTTATTCGTTCTCCTTTCGGATGTTAGAGGTATATGTCTTTTGAAAACCAGCACTACCAATTTGATGGACTTTCCATGAACTTTTATTGTTTTAACTATTTTTATTTTTAGCACTTCACTTTATATCCTATTTTATTCTAGGTTTGTTTGTTTATTGTTCAGAAGGGACCTTAAATACTGGAAAGGGGGAGAAGTTGGTATTTTTCTTTAAATATCAATAATTCTAGTTCAGCCATTTTATTTGTTAGGCTTCTAGCATTTGTCATGTTGTTTATTAAAACTTTAGATCATGCCAGGAGGCATATAAAAATGACAACCAACAGTCATAGTCATCTTAGCACCTGGTCATCTCAACAAAATATAATGTACAAATAATGCGCCATCCTTTTTGCTCATCATGTAAAGAATCCCCTTTCTACAGGAATCTGCATGAAGATATACAGTATATGAGAGCAATGAAAATGTAGAATTGCACGGAGGGAAAAACAGAAATAAAATACTGATGGAGGTTTTCCATGAACCGCCAAATATAATAGAATCTAGAGGAGGTTTACTATTAAGGCAAATAAATGAGGCAGCAAAATACAATAAGGTAGTAATAATGGGGGATTTCACCTACCCAGATATAAACTGAAAAATTGAAACCTGTAGATAAAAATGAAGGAAAAAGGTTTTTGTCAATAGCTAAAAATTATCTTTCTCAACTGGTGCAGGAACCAAAAAGTGAGATGAAGGGGGCGCCACTAGACTTAATATTATCTAATAGGCCTGACAGAATAACAAAGGTGAGGGTGGGGGACATCTAGGAAATAGTGACCATAATATCCTAGATTTCCAGTTAAATTAAAGGTTAAATTTAGTCAGCTTATAGATGCCCTTACTATCATTGACTGTGACAATGTTCTCAATAGTAAGAGTACAAATGCTAAATGGGATAGTTTAATAAAAAATTCTTGACTACTCATTGTGAGAGGTAGATAACATATGGGAATAAAAGAGTTAGAAAGAAAAGAAAACCTATGTGGATGAATAAAAATGTATTGTGGGCTATAAATGCCAAAAAGAAAGCATTTACAGTGCTAAAACAGGAAGGTATAAAGTTCAAAATAAACTGTGTAAAAAATAACAAATTAAAGCAGCTAAGTTGGACACAGAAAGACTAATTGTCCAAGAGAGTAAAACAAACCCAAAAGTGTTCTTTAATTACATTAATAATCGAAAGATTAAAACTGATAGTGATAGAACCATATAAAATAAGAAGTACTGCATTGTCTTAATATGAATCAAATAGATAAATCACCAGGTCCAGACAATATACACCCTAGGGTCTTAAAGGAATTATGTACAGTCATAGATAGACCATTATTTTTAATATTTAGGGATTCTATAAGGACATGGACTGTTCCAAAGGACTGGAGTGTTGCAAATGTGGTCCCTATATTCAAAACGGGGTCAAAGTATGAGCCTGAAAACTATAGACCTGTAAGTCTAACTTCTATTGTGGGTAAATGGTTTAAAGACTTTCCAAGAGATGCTATCCTGGAGTATCTTAACATGAAAATATGTATAACTCCATATCAACATAGCTTTATGAGGGATTGATCCTGCCAAACAAATCTAATTAGCTTCTATGAGGAGGTTAGTTATAGACTCAGCGAAATGTATTAAAGGCGTATATTTTACCGATCTATCGGAATTTCAATTGATCAATCGATCAAAATTTGATTTCGATCGATCGGAATTTAATTTCAAAACTGGTTTGGATGCTTTACTTTAGTGTAAGAACATTACAAGTTATGGGTAATAGATAACTGAAGGTGGGATTTTGATCCGGGGAATTATTCTGATTTTTGGAGTTGGGAAGGATTTTTCCCTAATATGAGGATAATTGTATCTTGCCTCATGGGTTTTTTGCCTTCCTCTGGATCAACATTGCAGGAAAACAGGCTGAACTGGATGGACTTGAGTCGTTTTTCAGCCTTATAAGCTGTTACTATGTTAACATGTATCACAAATGAGTGAGTTGTTTCTTATTGTCCAGACAGGGTTCCACTCTATCACTAATTAACACAATGATATATCCTAACACTACCTGACTCTGGAGACATAGATATCAATTCCTTTGTTTATTAATGCTTAGCTCCAGAATAACCAATATGCATTTACCTGTGCTTATAACTGCCTAAAAAGGGCAGGGGAATGACAAAGCTAACATAATGGTAGGTAGCCATAATAGTAGGCTACCTATATAATACACAAAACAAAAATATATGTTGCTAAAAGTTATTTGTAACAGGTATGTTTTGTAGTTCATTTGTACTTAATTTTAAAAGTGTGCTAAGGGAATCCATGTTATGTCTCCGTGCCTGCCCCTCCTCCAAAACATGTTGTTGCTTGCTTATTGTTAATAGAGGCTAATAAGGGCACCAGTGTAACAAAGCAGCTGGCTGCCATGAGGATGTGGCCCTTAGTACAACTGCTGCATCCCATTGACTGTTTCAGCACATGTACTGTACATGTGTTTAAGAAAGTTTTTATTCTGATGATATTCTCATTTTATGAGATTGGTGATATGTTCCTCATGACCTCTACCTGCCTCATGCTGTTAACCTAAGATATTCTCATTTTAATTGAAGTTGCTGCTGCTGCTTTTTATAATATTTTTACCAATGTTTCAGACAGGCAAGAGTACTGAATTAACTAGAACTGCAGAGGCTGTAACACAGAGAGGGAGGAAAATCCAGACCTAACCTGCATTAGCAACTAGGGACAGAACCAAATGAACAAAAAACTGAATTAATATATAAAATGCATCTTTACACAATACATCTTATTAGGGTAATTAAGCTATAACTATTGCAAGCATTTTATAAATGTAAATAAAGTCATTTCAGTGAAGCATGACTGATATACAGTAGTGTATCCACTGGACCAATGGAGAATGATGCAGACCCAGTTCAGAGAGTCTAATGAGTACCCTGAGCTTTAGAAACCAGGCAGAATAGCATTGATAATAGAATTACAGCTCTTATACATAGTGATAATGCTCTCTTGCAGAAATACAGCTTGAAAAAAACACTTGCTGCAATTGGATGACAGGCAGATTCACTGATGGGTGGAAACTTAACACCAGTAATTAGATACCCATGTGGAGGGTAGTGAGGTTAGCAGTGTGTATTGTATCACAGGATGGTTTTTACCAGAACAGAATTCAAATGGATAGCCTCTGTCAATCTGTATTTTCACTGATTTTGAACCTGATGATACCTGTTCGAATCCTGGGGTTAGTCCCTTACTGAAACACTTCCATTTCAGAGTTTATGACAAGCTGTGCTGATTAGAATGTTCAGTGCCCCTGCATTTCACTGACCAGACACAATGCAAAGTCCAGTTAGCTGCCAGCACATGGACCTTGTGGGGTCAAAGGTTCAGTGTAAAATGAAATCCCTTCTAATAGAGATTACAATAGAAATGTATAACTGTATTAATAGGTTTGTATTTTACCTTACAGATATCATTAACTTCAATGTTCATACATTTGTGTTATGAACTTTGATCAGTCTTTATAGATAAGTAACTGATGGGACTATCTGTAGCAGAGAAGGAGTGATACAGAAAAGGTAATGGGGTTCGAATCAAGGAGCCAGAGCAATGAGTCAGAGCGTAGGAGCAAGACACAGAGGCCATAAATAAGTCTAGGAAGGCATGGTAGTTCAGGAAAAAATGTCTGCATGTTTACAATAAAGTTTTTGCAGTCAGCTTGAAAACGAGAGACATTTATAATGAAAGGAGAACTATAGCTGAGCAACATATTTAACTAATTGTGACCACTAGCAGTACACTTACAGTACTGCTGCATGATCAGCTTCACTCTTACAATCCTATGCCCAGGGTCGTTCAATTAAAAACTCCCTGATGCAGCTCTTTGTATGTGACATGGTATCCACCCGAAGGGGCCTCATTTCAGGATACGGCCAATGAATCACATGCACAGATCTAAATAAATCTCTCCGGTACTGCATGTGTTTCAGTGGCCCTTTCACCAAAATCATGAAGTGACTTGTACTTTGCAAGAACTATGTCACATACAGAGACTGGAAGAGAACAACATAGAGGAGTTTTGAAGCAACAATCCTGGGCATAGGATTGTGAGAGGGAAGCTGTTTGTGCTGCAGTAATGTAAGTGTACTGCTAGTAGTTATATATGTTGTTCAGCTATAGTTCTCCATTAATCCATATAGCACTGCTCATCTGATTGCATTTAATTTAAATGTGATCAAAATGCAGTCACTTAGCCCTACAAATAGTATATTTAAAAAGTATTCTGAATTTTGAGCAGATCTGGTAACCTCAGTTTAAAGCAGGGGTCTCAAACTCAATTTACCCGGGGGCCGCTGGAGGTAGAGTCTGGGT
>WMED01012188.1:0-14918 GCA_019650415.1 Pipa parva
TCCAGGAATCACTCTCCTTAGGGTCTCAAAGTGCAGTCCAGCCACAATCCTATAACAGGATCTTTTTCACAGGTCTCTGTTTCTCTCCGAGCACCACCCACAGAACAGAGTTTCCTCATTCAGTAACACCAACCCCCACATAAAGGCTTTCCCACCTGCCTCTTTTTAAAAACAGGTTTACTCTGCAACGGGAGCCAATCTCAAGAACTGGGCTGTCCTCCAGCCATAGCAACAAACTGTTGGGGAAACATACCTTCCCTCATACAGCACACCGCTATACCCATTACAACATATACAGTATGACATTGAAGTGATTATATAAAACACCATGGTTATTCACTAAAGTCTGAATTGTTGCATATAGGTGTGAATTTGCCAGATAAAAACAGTAGCAATAGGCTGCTACTGTCGCATCTTTATAATGAGAATATTGTCGCAGTCGGGACTTTATTATGGGAAAATTGTCACAGTCTCAACTTTAAAAATTGATGCAACTTTACAATGGGGAAATTGCAGTAGATTTACTATGAGAATCCGCAGTTTGCGAATTGGACAATCGAATTCGCAACTTAGTGAATAATCCCCATAATATGTTTGAATCAGAATACAAAGTATAATTGGGGGGGGGGGGGGCATACCAACTCATTTTTAAAAATCAAATTTTTGAAAGGGATAAAAAAATAAATACTTTTTTTTTTAATATTTCATTTGATTTTCATTCTAATACCTACATTATTTATTTTGCTATTATCCTTGACATATACTCATTCACCCAGTGCACAGATTGTTATACTGTTGCAACCTGCAGTACTGGATGAAAGCAAGCCATAGAGTGATGCATTTTTAAAAGGGTGAATTCATCTGTCAAATTCACCAAGCTACAATTCGAGTCGCATTGCCAAAATAGATGCCAATTCCCTTCTCAGTATTAATTAAGCAGAGAACAGGTGGATAGCAGTGATCACTGTCGTATGCGTAGTGTGGCATAGTCTGTCAGTCAGTAGCATATGAAGTCATGCAGAGTGAGGTGAATTTGACAAGTGAAGGGCAGTGACGTCAGTCTCACCATATCTCACTAACTCTATTCTGTGCATATTCTATGTCACCTTTTCCCTAGGTTATGTTGTCATTTAGGCACATTCGTCACTTTTGAAGAAATTGTTGTCTTACTCAACACTGAAGTCCTGACATCAACCCCCAATTCACCCCTCTGAAGTGGCAAAGTCAAATAAGTGAATTCGGGGCAGTTCACCTAGTTGCATTTGCACCTTCAACACACTCCGCTGCTTAGTCAATAATAGAAGTATCTGTAAAAAGCTCTGTAAGTTTCCAACTATCGCACATACCTGAATTGGTCGTATATTCTCCATTCTGCAAAGTTTAGTCAATAAGCAAAAACGGGGAAGTGACACGTAGATTTGTATTCATTGCTCTATGGGACGATTCATACTTTAGTCAATAAGGCCCTTATGCCTAGAACTTTAGAAACAGCTATTACTAATCATGTAGAGAGAAAATAAACCCCATCTGTGACTCTTATATATATTCTGTGGGCATTATTTAAAAACAAAGGAATTTTTGAGTAAAATTTTAAGGTGGACCTGTCCTGTCCCATTTAAGTTAAAATTACCTTTCTTCTTTAGCATTACTTTGAGGGTCTATGGCAAATATAACCTTATCAGTATCCATTCATATCAGGTAGCATTCTGTTCATGGGACATTGCTCCTTCATATTTGGCTTGATCTTTGTGGCTCACATGTTGATTTTTCAAAGACGTTTTGTTTTGTCTGCAAAAGCACAAGTGCTTTAAGAGGGGATAGTATTCCTCTTGCACACACCTTCTTACTCTGAAACGTTTGGCTACTGACCATCCTCTCTTACTCTTTAAAATATGAACAACAAAAATCTAGCTGACATGTTGACCGCATTTTGCCAATCTTTTCATCAAACTAGCATGCTTACATAGCTTAAAGTGACACTATAGTGCTGATATAAATGTACACATACATATAAAACTCCTTTATATTAAACAAATTGCTGACACAAATAGCTAAAAAAAAAAAAGTTTAGGGAAGAAATAATACTTGCCATTTGTTTCCCTTAATTAGTTTTCATGAGAGCTGACATTTTCCTCCCCCCACACCCCATCTGTTTTGCAAGTCAGGCAACATGATAAGAAAAAGCTGCCTGACTTCTATTGGTTAAGCAGTGTGCTGACCTTTTGGCCACATAACTTAAATTGGAATGCAGGAGATTACAGAGGGAAAGCTGACTTGTGCACATGTGCTAAGTAGTAAGTAGGATAAAAATGTTCACGGGAGAGTACCTTTTCATGGAAAACTGGCCAGTACACATCACGCACACCCACATTTCTTCATGCAGGAGTTTATCAATGCTCCCTACTCAATCATTCTGCATCACATGAAACAACTACTGGGGAGAAACGCTTCTCACTAAGGGTTTAGTACTGCATGTGTAAAGATGTAATTTGACTATAGTTCTCCTTTAAGGCAATCAATATAGCTTTTCTTTAAATAAAAAAAAATTATATTTAGAAATGCAGCAATTAAAAAAAAAAGAAAATGTAACAGGTTTCATTTATTTCACCCACAAGAATGAGCAAGCCTCAAAAAAAAAAAATTTGCAAATAAGACATTGCATGTTCAAGCCCAAACTGTACAAAAAACCCCACTAAATCCTTTTGTTCTTTGTCATTCTTTCTTAATTGACAACTGTACAATGCCACATGTCTCTGTGGGGATAAGCAGATCTATAAATATCCAAAGGGTATCCCATGCTCCATGTTTTTTTTAGTTTGTTATTCTTATTTTATTGTTGAATTGCCTATTCTCATAAGTGATGTGATCTGCTTATTCAGTGTACCTGTGTATGCAAAATACTGTTCTGTTCAGTACAAAGGTTTATTCTTGCAACCATGTAGGAAAGATTTGATTCAACAGCAGAATGTTAATTTAACAGGTTTATGTGTTTCATCTCCATTTTTACAATTATATTTCAGTGTCTTGCAGATTTCACTTAATACATGGATGCTTCCATAAAATATACACCATCTGCATGTAAAGAAATCATTTTTGTTGTGTTTGCCCACTTGATACCCAAGCAATCTCCATCTGAAGGAAAGGCAGCTGCAAAGTTTTTAGACAGGAATGTATGAATAATTTAGAAGAAACTTGATCACTTTCTTTGACATGTATATTAATGGAAGGAAAACAGATGCTTATATTTTCATGTAAATTAGCATTTCCTTGAAAAATATTTAACATGTCTAAAATGTCAGAGTATTTTACTTTCACTGTATTTCTTTGTTTAAAAGGATTTTGTTTAGCGGCTAACATGCCAAGGGATTGACCACTTAAACTCTGAGTACAATAGCTAGAAATAAAAGAAGGAAACAGGACTGGAAACAGCACATTAGGACTATTCATGACTGCTTTTAGGAACTCCTAGGGTGCCTTGTTACAGAACACATTTTATTAAGAAATGCTGCGAGTCTTGGACAGAATTAGTCACAGAACAACTGCTGCAAATAGATAGAAGCAAAAAAAGCAGTGTTATTTAATCATGCAATTCTTTGTCTAAGGCAAGCAATGTTTTTGGGAGAAATGCTACAGGTCATTCTGAGGAAATCACTGGAGGCATGTAGAAAATCATTTCTAACCCATGATTAATAACACTTCATTTTTGAAAGTTCTTTTAAATTATACATTATTTAGCAGTTAAATATACCAGTGGATCTATCTTCCCCAATGATAATTTCTCTCCACCAACTAATATTAGATTTTTGAAATGATCATAAACTAAACTGGGGAACTTGTGCAATTAAATTTGGCTGTAAGGCTTGGAATTTGAAAAGTTAAAAAATGAAACATATATGCTTAGATTACACTATAGTGAGATGTATACATTTTGAGGGGGGAAAACAATGTTGGTATACCTGAATAAAATTGAACAGAATTAGAAAAATTCAGTTGTGAAAAATTGAATACTCATTTGCATAGGGACTGATTTGCTACTTCTTAATTAAGAACTCAGCGGTCCTATCTCACTTTATGTCCGCGTGCAGGACATCAGCGAGCGCATAACAGTCTGAGCGAAGTGAGGCGAAGGATCCGGACCTCACTTTGCACTATGGTGAATTCCCCCCTAAGATACAAGCCATCTTTATAACAGAAAGAGTTATACAGTTACATAGAGAAATAGAAATATTCCATTCTTTTGTACTGCAATGCATGTTGAGTTTATGGTTAAATTTGAATGAATGAATATGTATTAACACTTAACCTACCTATTTTTAACTTTACTGAAAGCTGCCATGTTGTTAAACAGACCTCACTCAGTCCAAATGGTTTTCTTTAATGCTATTGATAATACATATTAAGGAAGAGTCCGCTAAAGCCCACTTTTTAAGTCGAAAGGGGTAATTGAGGAAAGTCCGAACTTACCTGGTGATCCTTCGATTCACCTCGCCGAGACTGGTACGTGCTCCCTTCTCTCCTGCACGCAGAGATCAGCGAACACTTTAAAGGTATTCCAGTCTCGCGAGGCGACTCGAATGGACGCGAGGTGAGGCGAAGTACCTTTAAAGCGTTTGCTGATCTCGACGTGCAGGAGAGAAGGGAGTGCGTACCAGTCTCGGCGAGGTGAATCGAAGGATCACCAGGTAAGTTCGGACTTTCCTGAATTACCCCCTAAATATCATACTTAATTGAAACAATTTAGAATTGTTGGAAGTACAGAATGATTATATAACAACTATAAATGCAATTTACTTAAATAATAACTTGATCAGTGACATGACTTGCAAAAAAATTAAGATAGAGAAAGCATTTTTTACAGCAGGACAGGTCTGTATTCACAGTAAAAAAAATCCACTAAAAAGCAGTTTTATTACATACCATGACTTTGGGCTGTTATGCTTGTTGTAAGCCTTAATGACGACATTAAAAAAATCACATCAGAATAAATTATTCAAAATGTCACTGTTTTTTTTAAAGACATCGTTAAAAAAATGGTATTAATATCTGTTGAAATTGCTTATTTATATGATATATTCAGATTTGCTTTATTTATATACCAAAATAATCACATCAAATCACACATTCCAAAAATAGTTTTTAATACAGATCATTAAAAATATATTTAAAACATACAAGAAGCATGAAAATCTCATTATATGAATCATGTCAAGCTAAATAACATAAATGGAAACAAAAGGTAAAAAAATATAGCAGTGTAGAAAAAAAAGCGCTCAAAAATGCTCTTTCTGGTCACGTCATATACAAATCTTTATCTTCAAAACATATATTCACATATAAGTCAATTAAAATGTATTTATTTATTTAGACAAGAGGTTTGTAACTTTTTCTACTACAGTTGTTGCTGAAGAATGCAGGGTGTTGTAACTCAGAAACAGATGTAGAAACAAAAGTTTCTAAGCAGATATAACAGATCATAGATGGAAAAATCTAGCATAAATGTACACAATATTCAAATACAATTCAATACATGTACATGTATATACAAGGATACATGCATATGTCAACATCACAAGGCAATAATTATTTTTATACGAACACAGTAATCATATGAGCCCCACGCACCATTGCCACTTTTCAAACAAAAACTGAAGATATAAAATATGTTACTATGTTTCTACAATTAATTAATTTCTAATCTTGCTTTGGAGAAAACTAGACTTGATGAAGCTGATAAACTGGCCACACACAACACAACTGTCTGCTTTGTGTGTAGGAATTGGATTCTCATGAAACTCTAGTTGAACTGGACTGTAATTGATCCTTCTAAAAGGAAAATCTGATTGATCATTCTTCTACATCTATATGTTGCCAACCACAAATAGAAGCTGTAGCCAGGCAGTTTTGACATACTTGTGTAAAAACAGGTGTAGGTCAGATCATCCATAAAATATATAAAATTTTAAGAATTTTGTGTATTTGGTGACTGTGTAGCTTTATGCTACAGATTTTTGTAAAAAGTTCATAGAGGTAAAAATTATAGTGCAAACCCTGTCCTAATTATTACAGTTTACAGCAACGACTACCCCCACCACTTAGGTAAAACAAATTCTCTTCAAGGTTGGCACTAGTAAAAACCACATAACCTAGTTCACAAGCATTTCTGATCTGAAAGCAAAATCGAAAAGAGGAACAAGGGGCTAAAGTGACATAAGCATAATACAAACCCTTTACTTCATACCAGGCTACAGCAAAAGTACAGGGCCTGATATCACTGTGGGGTTGAGGCATCACCAAAGCAGATTTACCCTATTATATACATAAAGGCTTTACTTGTACCTTAAAGCAATATGTAATATTTAATAAAGTGGCTTAGTGTCTAAAAAATACATTTAATTACATTTTAAAACTAATTAATAAAGCCACTTTTTGTGCATGATTAATATTTTTTATACCTTTCAATTTTACAAAGCACAAGCTAATTATAACAAATCACAGAGCTTTTAACTGAAATGATTGTTTACATGATTATGGAGCGGCCATATAGGATTGATTAGCATTAGTGTTTTGATGTAAACTATCTGTAAGGTTTGTAGAAGCCAACCATTTAAGATACCCAGTTTTTCTTCTTTTAATTAAGAGACAGAAGACACTACAGTGCTCTTCATCAAAAATGAAACAGTATTTTTTTAAAAAGGGAAATTTTTGAATGATAGTTCTTTATTAAAATGGATCTATCAGATTAACCAAATTCAGTATTAAAGGTAATAGTCAACCTAGTATCAGTCTTTAGCTCAAGAAACAGGTCCTAACACCCAACTTTAACCTAATTTTGAAGGGGACATAGAAAAAAGGGAAACTATGTCACTATGTATCCCTATATTGAATTGCTTAGGCAAGAAACGAGGGAAATAGAGGAATGCACATAGGAATTCTTAAGCCCTGAGTCATACATTGTTATCAGTATGGGGGATATAACAATATAAATTGTATCTTTTCATATGATCATATACAAGATTATGTACCATTTGTTTTTAGGACTTTGTAAACTCTACTTCCAAGGACAACCTATAAATCATATATTTAAATAAACAGCTTGTTCATTTGTATGAATGTGCATGTATTTGCATGTTTTCAGACCTAAGATCACAGAAAGCAACAGTCATTAAAGAGACAATACACTAACCTATTAAAGATTTTTAAATTGATAAAACCAACATGGCATTTCCTATTGAGTAAAACACTAGACTCTCAAGAGTATCTGTAGAGAATAACCCATGCTAATGTGTTATAGGAATAAACGAAAAGTAAACCCTTATTTTCCACATTTTCTTTGGTCTGTTCCATGTCCAACCCACAATCCTTTAAAAAGAATACAATACCATTTTAAATTCCCAATAATCTGTAGACACAAAATGTAATATTTGAGGCATGACACTTTTTTTTTTACAAAGCGTCATACATACCTGATACTACAAGAGTCTGAGAAATTACCAAGGTAATGGAGACAATTTTGCAATTTAAATTAAGAACAATTTCCACAAATTGTTGATGAACAGTTTGATGCTTGAATGGCTTTATATGTGCTTGAATGGGGTGTAGTGAACAGAAGCAGCCACTTCTTAAAATAATTAAGGGTAGAGGCCCACAACCTGAGCTTGATCTGAGGTGTGCGGCCTAAGATGAATAGCATGTGTCCAGGACCATAAAAAAATAAATCGGCCTTTTTCCACCTGTTATTGTGAGCAGCACATTATAAGATCTAGAATAGTTAAAAAATAAATTATTTTGCAAGTAATTTATGGGTAATACTATTATGGCTTTGACAATAAATGTGAAATGTACAAAATATTTATTTCTGTAATTATTAAGAAATTAAAATGTGTCACATGACGATCAGAGACCTGCTACCAGGTCTCCTCATCTTTCTAGATTGTTCCTTTACATTGGTCAGATGTCCTTTGGGTCCATTACGGTTTAGTGTCCCTATAGGCACCACTGCAGAACAAAAGAACAAAATCATAATAAGCACTGCAGAGACAGAGGAGCAGGGGATGCAAAGAAAAAGCAGTAATGTACCCACCTCTCATAAGCAATATGAGCATTTTGCGACACTGAAGAGGCTCTAAGGCTGCTCACACTACCATGATAAAAGCGTCTTCCTCTAGCTGAGGTGGTATCTTGGATCTCTCCTACACCCTAAAAGACAAGAAAACAATTCCATTTATCAAAGATTCATGTAATATTTCAGCAGTTGCTAATTTTGTTCTGAAACTCTCCATTTTGGATTAACAGCACATACAATCATATTAGACATTTACATAGTTAGTAAGGTTGAAAAAAGGTTGCTCAGACTTTTTTCAGTAAATAACCCTTAGTACATACCAGTTGGGCCATAGGAAGGCAAAACATGCATTTTAAGATTAGGACAAATTTGCATAACGGTGGTAAAAAAAAAAATCCTTCATGATCCCTACTGGGAATTGGACTGGATCAACATGCTGCTAAATATCCTTATTGATTTTGTCCTGAAAGTGAAGCAATCTTCACAATATTTCTTATAAGCAATCAGTTTTAATTTTTATATAAGGTGAATATGTTAATCCTTAATCACAATTTCTCAATGCTCTTTAAAGGTCTTCTCATCCATTCTGCTTATCATTTTTATTGCCCTATTTTTAACACAGATGTCATTTTTTTTTAAAACTTGCATTAAGAAACATCTTCTGCACATTATAGGCTGTGGACATATATTGCAACTGCTTCCAAATACATTCTCCAGCATCTAAGGACATGATGATAAAGAGACAGAAAACCTGATCTTCTCTCTCATTTCATTTAGTGAAAATGGATAGAAAGTTTGTTATAGTGAACTATGTAAGGCAAGGTGTGATGTTCTGGTAATTACCTTTTTATGAACATGTTTAATTTTTATCCCAAGCAAATAGTTTTTCTGGCTGTTCCATACATGATGTAGTTTACATTTATTTAAATGTTATAAAAGGAAGCGTAGCTTGATTGCTCAGCTTCTCCTACTAAAACCTGTTCTGGTTTCCCAAGCCAGAAGTGCCTTACAGGTAAGGTGATCAACTAGACACTTAAGCCCTTGAGATTTAAAAAAAAAAAAAAAAAATTGCTAAATTTAGAAACCGTACCATAAAACATTTTTCCTGAGATGGTTTTATGGGTTGCAAACTTGGCAATTGACCACTACCCCTCAAAACATAGGGGAGAACCTGCTGCAAACAGACTCATTCTGTTCACTATAGCACCAACATGACAGATATGCCAGCATATGGGGTGCCACTTTTAGTTTCGCCCAGGGCCTCTTCTAAACATGCTTCTGGTTGCTTTGCATATGGAAACATGGTATAAAACTGGTTATTATGGAACTATAAACAAAATGTTTTGTACAGTGAAACAGTGAGCTAATCAAAAGCTTGCAATAAGAAACATGCAAAAGCAGACAATACTTCTACTAAATAGTAATTTGATTTTAAACTGCATATCGTTACAAAACAAAGCACAGTGCTATTTATGAAATAGTATTTTATAATGGATGATGTAAAGCAAAGAAAGGTCAAGTAACTCATCTTTGCAATAATAATATAGATACTGATTAGCTCTGTACAGTGGACATACAGAATGCCTGTTTATAATCAACATCTTCAAAACAATCACATAACGGGGAATAACAGCAGAAACCAACATTGTCCTGGCCAAGCTACGAACAGCAACCAATCAGCATGTAATTCAGCTGATACATTGCCCTTACAGAGTTCTGAGAGACATCTTACCTTTTGTTGTATGTTTTTAATCAAATCCCTTATGTAAGGTAGGTCTCTGTCAGGTATGTACTTTTCCAGCATTCTATCAAAATCTGGATGCAACATCAAAAAATGAAGCATCTTCCGCCCGAAATATCTGTGGTAAAATTATTTAGGTTAGGTTTAAGACTGCAACTACAGATTCACAATGCCGTTAAACTAGATATATATTAAAAGAAAGGTACATTTAGGCAAAAATATCGACCCTGCATTTCAGAGATACTGCATGCTGTCAGTCAGCAGTGCGTTGGCCACCCTCATTTCGCTAGTTTCAAAATATAAAGGTTTTGTTTGTGCATTAAAAATGATCTGTGATACTAGTAATGTAGTTTAACGTTAACAACATATTCATTTAGAAAAGCCATAGTATTGTATAGATTCTTTCAGGGGGGTCCATTTGGTTGCTTCTTGCTCAAAAAAAATATCATGATTAATTGCAGAATACTATCCACCTCTACCTTTATGAGTTAAAGCCCCTTATGTCTAGGTGCTGTGTCCCTAAACTATTGTCATATTTATTAGCACATTGCTTCAGGGGAAAGAGCTAAGGAAAGAACTAAAACCATCTATTTCAGAAACCAGCATATTTTCATTGACAAATAATAGTAGAGCAACTGGTATGTATTTGACAAAGGAAATAAAGAGAAAAGTGGGAGATGGTAACTTTAATTACAATATATTGTAGATTGCATTATGTTGCATGTACCCTGACTAGCATGACCTGCAGCTAAACCTGGAATCATTTACAGGGTTGTTACTAAAAGTGAACTAGAAAATGAGATTTTACTTACCGATAAATCTATTTCTCTGAAGATCTCTTGGGGGACACAGGACCATGGGGTAAAGCTCCCTCCCACTGGAGGCAGGACACTAGGGAAAAAAGAGACTCCTCCCTAGGGGCTTTACCCCTGAACACAGGAAGACAATCTCCAGTTTTTTAACAAAGACTTTTCTCCAAACTATAATGGCAACAATAATATTAAAATAACCACAATCAATAAAACACAAACCAAAACACCCCAAATTAGGGCGGGAAACCTGTGTCCCCCAAGAGATCTTCAGAGAAATAGATTTATCGGTAAGTAAAATCTCATTTTCTCTCAATCTCTTGGGGGACACAGGACCATGGGGACATACCAAAGCAGTCCCAATAGGGTGGGAGATACAATAGAAAAATGGCAGCAGAAAAGCAGAAAAACTCCTAAACAAGAGGAGCTACTACTGCCTGTAAAACCTGTCTCCCAAAACTTGCCTGCTGAGATGAAAAAAGATCTACCTTGTAGAACTTAATGAATGTAGAAGGGGACGACCATGTAACGGCCTTACATACCTGCTCCAATGAAGCCTGATGCCGCACTGCCCAGGTAGTGCTAACAACTCTAGTAGAGTGAGCCGTAATACCCTGAGGAACAACAGCACCTCGCAAAGAGTATGCTTTTTTGATTGTTTGCTTAAGACAGCGGGCTAAAGTAGACTTAGGAACAGCCTTTCCCTTTTTTGCTCCACCCGGGAAAACAAATAAGGAATCTGAATGACGGAATCTCTCTGTACGCTCTAAATAGATGCGTAAGGCCCTCACCACATCCAAAGAGTGAAGTTTTCTCTCCTCATCATTCTTCGGTTCTGGACACAAAGAAGGAAGAACAATATCCTGATTTACGTGAAAAGCAGATACCACTTTTGGCAAGAAAGAAGGTACTGTTCTAAGGATCACCTTATCAGCGTGAAATACCAGAAAAGGATCCCTACAAGATAACGCTGCCAGCTCAGAGACTCTTCTAGCTGAAACAATAGCGATCAGAAAAACAATCTTAAGAGTAAGAAGAAGAAGGGACACCTCTGAAAGAGGTTCAAAAGGCAATTCCTGAAGTACAGACAAAACCAAATTAAGGTCCCAGACAGGAACCGGAGGCTTAAACAAAGGAACAATGTGAGCCACCCCTTCCAAGAAAGTGCGAACCTCATCCAGCAAAGCTAAGGGTTGCTGAAAAAGAACTGACAAGGCAGACACCTGAACCTTCAAAGATGATAAACTCAATCCCTTATCCACACCTCCCTGCAAAAACTGAAGCAATCGAGGTAACCTAAATTGCTCAAAATCCAGATTTAATGTCGAACACCACCGCCAATAAGCTTTCCATATTCTATGATAAGCCGCTGATGAAATAGGCTTCCTTGCCTTGAGCATAGTTCTGATAACTGCCTCTGAAAAACCCTTTCTTCTAAGAATCAAGGATTCAACAGCCAAGCCGTCAAAGACAGAACCTCTGGCCTGGGATGAAGAATTTCTCCCTGAGCCAGAAGGTCCAGGATCCTTGGAAGAATCCAATGAGGAGCCACTGACATGGACCTCAGATCGGCAAACCATGACCTCCTGGGCCAATAGGGGGCTATGAGAATAGTCCTCACCCTGTCGTTCCGAATCTTTAGA
Source organism: Pipa parva (assembly GCA_019650415.1). Lineage (NCBI taxonomy): Eukaryota > Metazoa > Chordata > Amphibia > Anura > Pipidae > Pipa > Pipa parva. The sequence continues at coordinate 12,256 of WMED01012188.1, forward strand.
ATAACCTTCGGAAGTAGAGGCAGAGGCAGAAACGCATACACTAGATGGAACTTCCAAGGAAAGTTCATTGCATCCATCGCTACTGCTCTGGGGTCCTGCGCCCTGGAGCAAAATCTCTCTAACTGGTGGTTGAACCTGGACGCAAACAGATCTATCTCTGGAAGACCCCATTTTAGGGTCAATCGATGAAACAATAGTGGATTCAATCTCCACTCTCCTGGGATGGAGCCCTGACGACTTAAAATGTCCGCCTCCCAATTCGGAATTCCTGGAATGTAGATCGCTGAAAGACAAAGAGCCCATCTCTCCGCCCAGCTGAAAATAAGAGAAGTCTCCGCCATAGCTGCTGAACTTCGAGTACCGCCCTGATGATTTATATAGGCTACGGTTGTCACATTGTCGGATTGGATGAGAACTGCCTTCCCTTCCAACTCTACCGTCCAATGAGCCAGAGCCAGTCTGACTGCCCTGATTTCCAAAATGTTGATAGGAAGCAAGAGTCCACTGACCCTGAACATGAAGGTCCCTTAACACTGCACCCCAACCCAACAAGGAAGCGTCTGTGGAAATCAATTCCCACTGAATCAGACCTAATGGCCTTCCTTTCCGGAGATTTTCCGGATCCTGCCACCAAGCTAGAGACTGAATTGTATGTTTCTCTAGAGAAATCTTCCTGAGCAGAGACTGACCCTTCCATTTCCTGAGAATATCTAACTGAAGAGGCCGAAGATGAAACTGTGCGTAAGGCACTGCCTCTATGGAAGACACCAGAACTCCAAGCACTCTCATACAAAAGCGAATTGTAGGAGACCTGAGTGATCTCAGTTTGGCTGTCTGCAGAACTATTCTGTCCACCTTATCGGCAGGCAGAAAAATCCTGAGAGAGGATGAGTTGAAAATCATCCCTAAAAATTGAATCTCCTGAGACGGAAGAAGATTGGACTTTCCTAGATTCAGTATCCAACCCAACTCTGTCAGCTTGCTGACACAAAGAGCCATTGTCTGATCTGCTAGCAGAAGGGATGGAGCCTTTATCAAAAGGTCGTCTAAGTAGGGGGTTACATGAACTCCCTGAAGTCTCAACCCTGCCGTAACTGCCACCATGATTTTTGTGAAAACCCTTGGTGCTGTGGCGAGACCGAAGGGCAGAGCCACAAACTGAAAATGGAAATCGTCAAAGGCAAAATGAAGAAACCTTTGATCTTCCTTGAAAATGGGTACGTGAAGGTAAGCATCCTTGATTGGTTGATAGGTTGCTAGAAATTCTCCCTGCGTCATGGCTGCTATGACTGACCACAAGGATTCCATCTTGAACTTTGAAACCTTCACAAACCTGTTGAGACCCTTTAAATTGAGAATAGGACGAAAGCCTCCGTCCTTCTTTGGTACCAGGAACAGGTTTGAATAATACCCCTGACGCCTCTGTTCCCGCGGAACAGGGGAGATCATGCCCTTCTTTGAGAGATCTCTGACACACTGTCTGAAAGCTAAGTTCTTTACTGGGTCTCTGGGGGCCCTGGACAGGAAGAATCTCTGCGGGGGGGACCGAAAAAATTCTATCCTGTAACCCAAAGTTACAATGTCCAACACCCACCTGTCCTCTACATAAACCAGCCAAGCCTCCTGGAAACGAGATAGGCGGCCCCCTACCTGACTGTCTCCTTCGGAGGCGGCTAAACCTTCATGCCGAACTTCCCTTTCCACCAGAGGAAGAGGTCAGCTGTCTCTTAGCCTGCCAATTACTCCTGTGTTTGGACTGGGGCCTGGACATATTAAAGCCCTGAAACTGGCCTCCTGCCCCACAAAAGGGTCTCCTTTGACTGCCCTTAAAAGAACTAGAAGAAGATCTAAACCTTCTGTCGAAAACGCCAGGCCTGGGTTTACTCTGAGGAAGAAGTGTACTTCTACCCCCCCGTTGCTTGATTGATAATTTTATCTAACTCCGCTCCAAATAGCATTTTTCCTTTAAAAGGTAAATAAGATAAAGCCTTCTTGGAGCAATTATCTGCCTGCCAGTGCTTCAGCCACAACAGACGCCTGGCCGCTATGTAAGACGCTGAGGATGTAGCCACAACCTGTGCAGCATCTAAAGAAGCATCACAGATATATAATATAGCCTCCTGAAGCTGCATGGCGAGAGACATAATATTATCCTTAGAAAAATCCCCTCTGACTAGATCTATAAGCTGAGAAATCCACTTCTCACTCACTCTGGCTACCCAAGCAGAAGCCAAGATCGGCCGCAATGCCGTACCAGAGGAGACAAATATGGACTTTAAAACACTTTCTAACCTCCTGTCAGTCTGCTCCTTAAAGGAAGCTGACTCTGGCACTGGAATGGTGGTATGTTTGGACAACCTAGATACCGGAGCATCTACCACTGGTGGAATAGTCCAGCAATCCACATTTTCCTTAGAAAAAGGATAAGAAAGAGAAAATCTCTTCGAAGGCTGAAATTTTGACTCCGGCTTGTACCATTCAGACTGAATAATCTGGTCGATCTGCTCATAAGCAGGGAAAACCTCTGATCTTTTTCTCTGGAGCTTAAATATATTCTTAGCGGGATCAGTATCCGGTTGCAGACCTGAAATGTTTAGCGCCTCAAGAACAATCAATATCAAGGTACTAACCGCTCAATCCTGTATCAGTGGTAGACGGGTGCT
>WMED01012190.1:0-14918 GCA_019650415.1 Pipa parva
TAAAAATGAATAAATAAATAAATAATAAAATCATACAATATGAACATACATGGGGACCTTGAGAGCATTTAGTGCCTGGAGGTCTGATCTACCAGGTTCAAATATTTTTTTTTTGTTTTGTTTTTTTTGGGGTGGGGGTTTATACACAGGGGGCAGAGTTTTTAAATTAGAGGAAAATTGTCTTGCTTATTGGACAGAACGGGGCAAGATTTTTGTGGACTGGGAAGAAATTAAGGTGATAATCCACCAGATTGCAGTTCAGAGAAGGAGATTGTCTCCCTGAAGATCCAGTAATTGTTTATCAAACCCAAAGGTGGTTATTGATCAAATTGAGAATTCGACTGTCAAAGTGAATTCATATCAATTCAGGTGGCTATGCACTGATTCTCTACTCCTTATCGACTAAACAGAGGATTCCCACAGCGAATTTTCAACCACGTCAGTATTTCCATAGTGAAACGCGTCAGTAGCCGTCCATTATGCAGTGTGCAGCTGTCGTTAGCTGGCGAATTTGCCACATCTCAAAGTTTGCTGAATACCTGAATATACCTTTATGCGACAATTCAGACTTTAGTCAGTTACCTCCGGAATCTCTGAATGAACCCTGGCAAGTTCCTCCATCTTGGGAACCAGGAACTAGGCCTAACTGACTTCATATGACTTTTCTCCATGTGCAACAAACTGTAAAGATTTATAAAAGGACAAATTGTCACATAAAGGTATGAATTCACGTTTACTCGTCATTTCCCCATATTCATATACTCAGCAAATTCTGCAATGTGACTAATTCAAGACCAGTTTTGGCACTTCCAACAGTCTTGGACTTACATAGTACTCTGCACCACTTTTTGCACAAGTAATTTGCCTATTCATCAAGCGCTGGAGTCTGTTGCAGTAGCAAATTTGACAAGGACACTCACCAGTTTAACTTCGCTAGACCAAAGTGGTGAATTAGGGGGCTTATGGCATGGCTCTTACTGTCTGACCGACTATCTCACACACTACACACGCAGTCACGCGTGTAGACGTAGTCAGACGGCTACTGACGCAGTCGCAACAAATCCTCTGTTTAATGAATAAGGTGCAGAGAAGCGTAGTGAAGCGATGAGAATTCACTGATCAATATGCCTCAACGTCAGCAGCAAATAGCGTTAATTCTTATAATGCTGTTATACGGTAAGAAAACTTTTATATACAAAACAGACTTAAGTGCAAATGCACTTTTAATAAGCCTTGAGCAGTTTGCTACTTCTACCAGGCATCAGGTGAATGTGTAGGAATCTCTGATAATAGTTATGGACATGTTATGTTTATTATAACTGTTAAAGAATAATATCAGGGCTAAACATGCTACATATATTAGCATCATGATTTCTTTTACTGAACATCCTATAAAAGAATTTATATAGGTCGTGACACCATTTGACTATCTTAAAAGACTTACTAAAATGTATTTAAAAAAAAAAATACCACCAGTTGTCTTATCACTATGTTACAAATGCTATATCTTTACTTTCTCCAAGTACTTTTCATCAATCCTTTAAAACTAGATAAGGAGATTACATTTCATTGCTGGAAGCACCATAATGTGCAACCCTCAGCTGTTTTGGCAAGTGACCTAGAAACTGATTAAAGGAACAGTCCAGACCGATTAATAAAAAGTTATGGGTGTTGTAAATGCATAATAAAAACCTTTTTTTCCTAATATACTTAGGGGGTTATTCTCTAAAGCCCAAATTCGACTGTCCAATTCTCAGACAGCGGATTCCCTTAGCAAATCCGTGAGTGCTACAATTCTCCCATTGTAAAGTCTCAACCGCGACTATTTTTAAAATTGTGACTACAACAATATTTCCATATTAAAGTCGCCACAATGTTTTCATTATAAAAACGCGACTGCGACAGTAGCAGTCTATTGTGACTGTCATTAGCTGGTTAATTCTCACCTTTATGTGACAATTCAGACTTTAATCAATAATCCCGGAAGACAGACCAAATCCATAAAAAAGAAAGTCAATTTTGCTACCCTTTCTTTAACAATTGATTTAACTACACCTTTAAAAAGTTAAAAAAAAAAAAAAAGGTAGATGACAGCTTAAAGTTTCTGATTGGTTATCTGGAATTATCCAGCCTGTCAGCCAATTCCTTAACTTAATTTTCCAAACTGAACTGCTGAAGAGGAAGTAGCTGAGAGATTGATGGAGCTTCTGTACCGAAATGGCCCTAAATTGCAAAGTAATTTAATTTATACTTCAAAAAGCATTTATTAACACACTGTTCTTTTCTGCTTTGCTGAGTTATACATTTTCAACAGTGTAAACCTGTATTTCTAATATGCTATTTTTTTCTCAGTCCTAACCTACCTCCTACCTTCTCATATAGATAGTGCTGCCCATTACCCTTAGCCACTGGTAAGCTCTAGTCTAAGGCTGAACTTTTCATGGGTGAAATTGATAAGAAATTCAATGTAATCCCTGCATGCAAAAAGGGGATATTAACAACATGTTCTACATACAACAAACAGTATTTGGTGTTAGGTAGATTTGGTTCTCACTGCCACAAACATCAACATACACACAAAACAGAAACACATGCAGACAGACACACACACATACTCACAAACACTCACACAAAGGCACACACATATACTCACACACAGACTCCTACAGAAACACACATGCACATTAAAGGAGAACTATAGTCAGATTACATCTTTACATATGCAGTACTATACCTTAGTGAGAAGTGTTTCTTCCCAGTAGTTGTTTCATGTGACACAGAATGACTGAGTATCCAGCACTGATAAACTCCCGCACCAGGAAACGTGTGTGTGACGTTTACTGGCCAGTTTTGCATGAAAAGTTATCCTCTCCCGGACATTTTTGCCCTACTTACTACTTAACAAACAAACATGAAATCCCGGCACTCCAACGAGTAAAATAAAAGTCTTCTTTATTATCACATGTTGTTAAAAACAAAGTGTATAAAGCCTTGCTGATTGGATTGTCCGCTCTCCCTGAGCACCCATTTACATTTAAGGAGATTTGAGCGGTTAGTAAGATTTTATTTTCTACTTACTACTTAGCACATGTGCACAAGTCAGCTTTCCCTCTGTAATCTCCTGCATTCCAACTTAATTTATGAGGCCAAAAGATCAGCACAATGCTTAACCAATAGCAGTCAGGCAGCTTTTTCTTCTCATGCAGAACTGAAAGAGGGAGAGGAAATTGTTGACTCTCAGGAAAACTAATTAAAGGGGACCTAAAGGGATCAAACAAGATAGACTTATTAAAAACCTTACCAGTTATAGTGTGTCAGGAGGCAAACTTTGACTAGTGGGAGGTGTAGGAGGTGACAATACAGAACACAGTATCCAGAGTGAACTTGACGCTAGCAAGCACAGAGCGCGGAGTCTAAGGCACACCCAGTTTTCACCCAGAGCCCCCTCAAGGAGGTTAGGTCTTTGCAGCGGTACTATGCCCAGGTTGTGGCCTCTGAGTTTGCTGTTCACAGATGGAGTTGTGGAGGTGACAAATAATGTGGACAGAATTCAGGAAAATGTCAGGGCTGGCTGCAGACAGGAGAGTTGAATAAACAGGATACAAGGTCTTGGGATGGCAGAGTTCTAGCAAGTTTGTGGGAAAAAAGAAATTCTCTGGCAGTCCAGGGGTGAAATGTAAAAGAACTTTATTATGACTCCATGGTCAAAAAAATAAAAACAAAGTAGTGTACAACAAGGGCCTATGCGTTTTGCGTTGGGTGCTTAGTCATGGCATGCCATGACTAAGCGCCCAGCGCGAAACGCGTAGGCCCTTGTTGTACACTACTTCGTTTTTATTTTTTTGACCATGGGGTCATAATAAAGTAAGTTATTTTACATTTCACCCCTGGACTGCCGGAGAATTTCTTTTTTTCCCACAAACTGGCTGCAAAATTGTCTTTTGGCTCCTGGCACCCAGAATATACCTTAAAGGGATTGACAGCGGTCAGCATTTTGTTCTTTAGAGTTCTAGCAAGGTCAAGGGAGAGGCAGGGGTCATACACAGAAAATCAGCAGCAAAGATAAACACACCCAGGAACATCTAGTGAGCCCTATAATCAGGCGCAAGAGTGAGCATCCGGTGGCGCTGTAGACACAAAGCTCTCTCAGTGATTCTGGGTTGCTAGCCAATCTGGAGCCATTGACGTCACTGCGCTTCCGGGTTGCTAGCCGGCTGGTTTAGAGCAAGAGCAGTAACAGAATTCTAAATATATCAGAAATGCTGAATTTGTAATATAAATGCAGGACAAATCAAATTTTTACTATGTTTCATAATCAACGCGATTTATCCATCCTGTTTTTTTTTTTGTTTTTTTTTAAAAAAGGGATAATGCAAAAATGTAATAATACTTGGGCAGCTAAACTGGAAAAGGCAAAAGCAAGATTTATTTATGCTTGGTAAGTACGCTCTACAGAATCAATCCCCGTAGCAACGGGAGGCTGTCCGTGCTATTTCACTGTGCTTTAGATATCTTTTCCTCTACACTTTCTGATGTGAAGTGCTTGGCCTATATTTTGCTTTGCTGCATCAAATATACACTTTGCAATCTAAAAGTAAATGACAGACATATTTTTAAAAGACCTACCACTGTACAGACTATACCAGTGATGGCTAACCTTTTGAGCTCCCCCGTTAGGACAGAAAAATTGTCGCCAGATTTACAATGGGAAATTGTCACAGTTTTGACATGGTAAAATTATCGCAGTTGGGGATTTTGCTATGGGAAATGGTCGCGGATTTGCTATTGGACCTCATGAGAGTAGGACACGAACAGCACCATGACGCGTCAGCAGAAAATGTTTTGGCGTGACACCGTTGACACGTGTGTCATAGGTTAGCCACCCCTGGACTATACTATAAGCAGTGGCAGATTTTCCTAGGCCGAACAGAGCGAAACAGAGAGGCTTTGGAGTAAGGGGCGTGGGCAGAGAAGATCTGAGGGATATATTTTAACTACAGTAATTAGTTTTTTTAAATATACAAATGTTTAACCTGGAATTTGTGATTTCACTTTGCAAATACAGTACTAATTCCACAGAGAAAGCACTTCAGTTCACTGCATAATTTAGTCTGTGATTATTGCACAGTGATCAGTTAGTGGGTGTGGCCTAATACACCAAGCATTCTGGGACTGTAAGCTCCTGAGATTACCCAGGTCTTGCACGGACTGTAAGCAAAAACAATTATTACCTTTATTATAATTAATTTATACAGAAATTCCTCAAATAGGAAAACATGCAGTAGAGGTAATGCTTGATGATTTTACTTAATTTAATTTTGCTTCTTCAGACTCTGTCGGCGACTCTACAGCATCCCGAATCAGCCGGTCCCTCTCAGGAGTGCAGTCCTCTCCAGCTACAGTCCTAGTGAAGCCCAGCATCGGCAATTCCTAGAAGTCACATGGAGAGTGTCCACGTGATCAATGTGTCCTCCCTGGGAATGTGCAAACTTCGGTGATACAGAATACAGAGGGATTCTGTATTTTTTAATACAATGATTTAGGAGGCAGGACAACACAGATTCTCTATTTCTTTTGAATTTACAAGTTTATGCGAGTAGAGAGATTTGCTGCATACCTGTGTAGAAGATTGTGATGAACACCATTTGAGACACTTGGTCCCAGTACTTTCCAGACTTCTAGGAATTGTCGCTTCACTAGTAGCGTGGCTGGAGAAGAATGCGCTCCTGAGAGGGATCGGCTCATTTGAATGCCGCAGAGTCTGAAAATGGAATTTACAACACAGAAGCGCTGAATAGCACTTCTTTACAGTTAAGAATTTTAACTTTTTTTTTTTTTTTTATTGATAATAACTTGTATTTAATAACATCTGGTAATTAGCATAAATAAGTGTCCAGAATCCTCCTACTATGTCAAAAACAGAAAAAAAATGCTAAAAAAAAATATTCTGAGAGACCCGAAATAATTTAACATGCTATATCTATATTATTATGAAGGTGGCAGTTACAGTTCCTTCTGGATCTTTATTATTCATTGTATTCATTTTATAGGAATCAATAATAATTCAATTATGTGTTGATTTTTAAAAGGGGAAGCCAGGGAGCTTGCCAAACATTATAAAACTTTAAATAACCTCTTGATAGAAAAAGTGTAAGTGGTTTTCAGAGCTTCACAGTAAGAGATAAAATCAATAGCTGTAAAGTAAAAGGAGAGATACCACTTTAAAGTAGAATACACCATGTAATCTCAGTTTTAGAATAAAGTCAGGGTTACAGAAGCACACCTTGGAAATCTGTAAAATCTGTATGAAACCACAAGGATTCTGGGTAATAAAACTGCAGCAAATCAACTGCAGTTAACTTCTGTTTACTCTCGGGTGAAATTTATGAAACTTGGAAAAACTCGATTTCGCTTTTCTGAGTTCATCCCAAGAAGATCACAGCTTTTCGATCACATTTTTCAATGGAAAGGTAGCCATACTTTACATCATTAGTATGGATACCCTTTTTATCGAAAAATCAAGATGGAAAAACTCGATTGAAAAGTTTCTGTTGGGAAATATCGATTGAAAAAAATCTGGCCAAATTTACCGAGAGAAACTTCCAAGATCTTGTGGGAATAAAGCCAAATTGGGCTTTTCCGAGTTTATTAAATTTCACCTTTTAAATAGTTCTAAAGAAAAATAATGTGGGTGTAGCCCAGTTAGAAATTCAAATATCCATTGAGCAAATATATGGGCACTGCGCCATCATCCTTTTGTTTCCTCTTGTGTTTGAGATCTCATTCTGGACCCCTTAGGAGCCTATAAAAAAGGTAGAGTTATGTAATAAATTTATTGCATAACTGAGGAGATTTAATTTAAAAACTCTGAGGAGAATTATTACATAAATCAAGTGGAGATGCAGTTCAAGAAGTGAATGGCTGAATTAATCACATCAGTTTTGACAAACCTTCACCAAGCATAGGCTGGGAGCTGGTTGTCCTAATGCTACTATGTTAGCTGTATATCTAGTGTAGGGATCCCAGTGAACCTGCATCGTAAACAGAGTAGCAAAAATATCCACTAGATTCCAGGGCTGTCAACAGTCACTAAACTTTACTGACACATCATAGAAATAAAGTCAACATTTTATATATCAGTAAGAAAAATGTCCAGATCAGCAAAAAGTCAGGTGACGTCAGTGGCTGCAGATTGGCTAGCAACCTGGAAGCACCGAGAGAGCTTTGTCTCTACAGCACTTTCCAGCGATTAGCAGGCAGACTGTAACAAGCGGTTCTTGCAGGTAAGCGTCGCTCATTACAGTCAAAGAGCCAGGTGCAGCCATCAACAGGGCCACATCTGGCTCAAAAGCCACAGGTTGCCAACCCCTGGACAATGGAGTTAGTCCAAAATGTTTGCTCTTTGAAAAAGGATATTGATCTCTCAATTGCAATACATTCCCCTGGCAACTGATTGATATTTATCAATAACAATTTATTGATCGTTAATAAATCAGGGAAACTGAAAAGTACAGGGAACTAAAAATTGACAGATGGTTATAGGAAGTTTTATCCCTGAATAGAATATACAGTATTGTTAATAGAATGCTATCTTGTATGTGCCTACTGAATGACTAATTTTTAATTAGTTTGTGTTGGCTGAATAGTATGCAACTAAACCAATGCCAATATAACAGAATGTTACCAATCACACCAGTTTAACATTATACACTTACAAACCTCCACCGCAGAATTGATTTGAAATGTGTTCAGCTGGACATAATACAGTCTGTTATATGGTGGGGAAAGAGGAGGAAAATAATGCTTGCTTCTGAATACAGAATGAAAGGGCATGGGACATTACACTGCTTCTTCTCATGGATATTTACTGCCAAACAGCTACTGAACCTTTGGCCTGGTTTAATAAGTACTATGCATAGGGGAAATCAGTTTTAGCCCAATTCATTGTTTGGTTTTGTTTCCCTTTAAAGGGTATGAAAAATTTGAATAAACACTATTTATAACTGACACGTATACATATAGAAAGCCAACTTAAACATTAAAATGTAAAAACTATTTTAGAATCAGTAGTACTTGCCTCTTGTTTAAACAGCCCTAATCTGACTGGAGGAGCTATAATGTCAATCTTCATTTAGCCCCGTCCACTCGATTCAAGAAAGAAAAGTCAGGCTGACAGGGAAGGTGACAGAGAGAAACACTGTATAAAGGTACATTTTTTAAATACATATATATTTACAAAATGTTTATTTCATTAGTACAACCTAAATTAGTATTAGTTTTGAGGTGACAGGTGCACTTTAAGGTACACAACCTGAAAAAAAATACATCATTGTTTAATTTTCACCTAATTCATGGTAAACCATGTCCCAAATCCATTAAATTTTAAAAGAATATCAGACAGGAGGAAAGGTTTATGGTAAGTAAAAAGTACCAATGGTGCTTTACCACAATGCAACACCATAATATGACCTGAGTGAAGCTGTGCAATAGAATTGTCTCTTATTTATTATTTTCATTGAACAAAAACAAGAAAAGGTAAAATACATGTTTCTTTTTAAAGGATCACAAGGCCTTTACATGAAGTTTTGTACTTAAAGTCCTCAATGGGTTTCTTTTTCAGTTAATTAGGAGTGAAAAATACCATACTGCATGAAGGATATCCTAGCTCACTAAAAGTCCAGAATGTCGCATAAAGGTGTGAATTTGCCAGTTGCACTCTACCCAACAGATGTCTACTGTTGTGGTCGCGACTTCATTATGAGAATATTGTCACGATCCCAACTTTACTATTGTCAGTTGTGGATTTGCTATGGGAATCCACTGTTTATTGTCACGGCTACTGAATAGTGGATCCTCTTACCACTGCGAAAGTTGGCACAGGTTTGTCTGAGGCGCGGAGTCTAAGTAGCCTCTGGTCTTCACCTTTAACCCCCGCAAGGGTGTACTGGGCTTTGCAGCAGGAGACTCCCAGACTCACCCTCTGCAGGTGGTAGCTGGAAAGGACTAGTGCAGACGTAGAATATTGGAACAGGTTAAACACAATACAGGAGACTGGTAACGACTTGAACCAACACAGGAATACAGGATATTGGATAATGACTGGAACAATGCAGGACACTGGGAAATAGCTGAAGTAGCACAGGAACAGGTTAATGGCTGAATTAGCACAGGAACAGGGTACATAGGATAACTAACTTTAATCAAATTGATAACAAACAGAGACCTACTGCATACACAATATTCAGGCACTGGACTGCCTGAAACGCCGGCTTTTTAAACTTGGCGCCGGCTGCAGGGGAGGCGCCAATCACTCAAAAGAGCGACAGCAGCCACCCGCGCACAGCGCTTCTCAGTGCGGGCAGGCGAAGGAGAGAGAGATGCCGCTGGAGCGTGGATCGGGTATGTAACATTAAGTGAATAAGGAACAGAGAATCAGGAAGTAACCACCCAATGTGATGAGAATTCACTAGTCAAATTCTCACTTTAGTCAATAAATGCACTTCCATTAGTCTTCCAATAATTCAAGAATGACAAGCAGTATACTGAATAAACAGATATTAAAATAAATGTATATTGATGAAAGCTTGATGTTGCTTCTGTATAGTGCAACAAATTCTTTACATTTGTTTTACATTCCTGCAAGCTTGAGGTACAACTCGTACCATGATTAACCAACAAATCAAAGTATGCTATAGTTAAAGGGGCACTGTTGTCAATTTATTTATTTAATTTCTTAGTTGTAATTAGCCATATCAGGACCCACCCAGTAATCCAAGCCCCATATAGGTTTAGTCTGTTGTAGGAAAATTTTCACAAACAATATGACTAGGATTAAAAGCAACAGTTCAGAAAGAGATAAGATTTATGGGATGAGAAAAATTACAATGATAACACAATGCAACAGTAGTTATTACATAAATTGAAATACATCCTTGCTATTTTAATGTTTCTATTTTGTCCTAAGAAATCTGATATTAATTTGATACAGACACAAGCAAATCAAAGGGCACCCTTGAAATCAAGCGTAGATTAGCATTGGGATGTAATGGTGTCTATCAGGGGCAGCTCTGGCCCTATTGACGTCCTGGGCGAACTGCCCCTTGACCTCCCCCCCCTGCCCCGCGCCCCCCACTCACCACCTCCAGCATTGCAACTCCTCTAAGTGCTTCTCCACAATGAGGTAAGTTGAATGCGACAGCGCTCCTTAGATGCTTTGGGTGTTGCTGGCAGCTGCCGAATCCACAGCGAGTACAGCAGACAAGACCTAAAGCAGCCAAGGAACACCGTCGCATTCAACTTACCTCATTGTAGAGAAGCACTTAGAGGAAGTGCATCGCTGAAACGCTGGAGGAGGTGAGTTTAGCTATGGGCGATGTGGGTGACAGCGCCCCTCAAATAGATTGCGCCCTAGGCAGTCGCCCACATTGCCCATAGCTAAAACCAGCCTTGGTGTCTATGAATAAAATTTGGAAGTACAGATACATCAGTCTCCAAACCAAATGCAGATTAGTCAATGCCATTGTGTTTCCAGTTAAGATATATGGAGAGAAACATGGACCACGAAGAAATCAGGCAAGAGGAAAATTGATGCTTTTGAGCTATGGTGTTGGAGGAGACTCCTACGAATCCCATGGACAGCACGTATCACCAATCTCAAAGTCCTGGAGAAAATCGAACCAAACTTTTTGTTAGAAGCCAGAAACACCAAACAACGATTAGCCTATTTCGGCCATGCGATGAAGAGAAAGACATCATGCTCAGAATGGAAAGTGGACGTAGAGGACAAGGCCGACCAATTACTCGTTGGCTTGACACCATCAAACAGGATACAAATGTGGCACTCGCTGAAATAAAAGAAGCTGTATATGATCGACCATGATGAAGAATGTTAATCCTACAAGTGACCGAGAATCGATTGCGATTGAACGAATAAGAAGAACAGTCTATTCAGTGTTATTCACATAACACAGGTTGTTTTTTATCAACAGTCAAAAGAGTTGTTGAAGCATTCATATTTAATCTATTTCTTCTCTTTGCTTAACTCAAGGCACTCTGGGAGTTGTGGTTCGGCATAGGGATATATTGTATGCAGTTAAATATTCTGGCATGCTTTTGAAAAGACATGATAGACAGTTATGCTTGAATATCAACTTGCAAGCCTTTTTTTCCCTTTAATTGGAGCCTGTGTAAATAGGGATGCCAGCTCTGTACACTACCATGAATTTTTCATAGGGTGGAAAGGTACAGCTAGAGCTTTTGCCATTATTTACTTTGAATAGCTAAGACAAATTCAAACACGGGCTACTGACTGCATTGCTTAAATGTAAAAATGCAACCAAGAATTAAAAGTGATGTGTCTCTTTAAACTTACCACTGTACATGAAATCCCTATACTTCAGTGCTGATTAGTATACAGTTCAGATGCGTGCTACAGGCAGCAGGTAAAGCCAATGCATCTAAACCTATGACAAGTCAACACTAAAGCAAGTACTGTACATGTCATATGGTTAAAAATGCATGATTTGGAAGCCATACATTTACATAGTGTCCCTTTTAAAATACTGTAACCCATGAAATTCACTTGCTGTTTTGAAATCAAATTATCAGTACTGAGCTATGCAAAAAATCAATTTTATACAGTAAATGTGCATTTTTTTTTAAAGTGATAATATAGAACAGTGACAGCTAACCTTTTTGGTACTGAGTGCCGGAAAAGTGACATCACTCACCAGTGCCTTCCCCTGAAGTGCTGGCGCTGAGTGACGTCTTCGCACCTGTGTTAAGGAAGGAGCGCTACCCAGGGATTGAGCGCTCCTTTCAGTGTAGGCCACAGATATGAGTTGAAAACTGTCAGATCGGGTCCACAGACTGTACTGAAGGCAGCGGTGGCAAAGGCACGTGTGCCCACGCGTGCCATAGGTTTGCCATCGCTGATATAGAAGATCTATAAAACTGCCAGATTAGACTATTTTTATTCATAGTATCCATATCACTGGGGACGCTTATCCATTAGGGCTGTATTTTTGGGCATGTCTTTACAGAAAAGAGAAAAGCAATGATAAAAATCGATATTGATAAATATCAATACATTAATACCACTACAATTTACATTAATTACAGTCAGTGGAGCCCTTATCGCTATCACCAATTTTTCAGCACTTTTTTAATCATTAAAAAGTTCGGAAGAGCTTAATAAATTTCAATATCAGCGATACAGATATCGAAAATATCAATATCACTGATAAGAATAAAGCAAAGAAAACATTTTTGAGTTTAGTAAATCCCTAAATGTATTTGAGGTGAGTATTTTAGTTAAAAGGAAGGCTTCTGTAACACGAAATGTATTTTGTAATACAAAGAAACATTTTGTGGCAGAAATTTTTTTTGTGTATATAACTATTATTGGTTACAATGAAATGTACAAAGTATATATATACAATTTTATTTATAAAGCCCCACAAATTTACGCAGTGCTGTACAATACAGCAATACAAATATAATACAGACATGGGAAAAGTGCATTACACAATAAAAGTATAATATCACCAGGATACTTCACCTTAAGTTGCGGTTAACACAAGAGGTTGTGTCTTGTGACACAAGAATTCTAATGGTGTATATAACTGTTACTGGTCACCATAAATTAAAAAAAAAATTTGGGCTACAAAATAGATTCATGTGTTGAAGTTTTTAACAAAATTCAAAATAGATCTAATAGTCAACAGATTGGTATGTTGTGCACAAAACTCTTTTATGGCTCACAAATTGCTATTTTTTCAACAAAACCAAATTTTATCCATAGATTTTTATTTTGTACGCACAAAACTATTTTGCATACAAAATGAATTTCAGTGCACAGAAATTACATTTTCTGCACAAGATTAAATTCTGTGAGCATTCAAAAACATTTTGTCCATAGAATTCTACATACAATTCATACAAAATTGTTTTTTTTTTGTAAAAACAAAAAGAAAAAGTTATTCTGTGTGCACAAACAGCATTTTGTGTACAGAATTAAAATCTTGTGCATATAAAACAGCCTTTCTGTGCACACAAATGCCATTTTGTACATGCAAAATGCAGTTCTGTATTTCCAAAATAGCATTTTGTACACAGAATTCTTTTTGTGAGCATTAAATCTATTTTTTAATTGAAATCTACTTATAGGGCTGATTTCATCTTTTCAAGTTTATTCCCTGTAAATATCGCTACTTGATCAGTAAATATCGTTCAATATTTTTCGATTGATTTTTACTGATCGAAACATTTCGATCAAATTTTTCAATTGGATTTTTCTATGAAAAAGTAGTCATACTTTACATTAGTACCTTGGCTACAAAAAAGCGAAATGAACCTTTTCCAGTTCAATAAATTTCACCCAAACATTATTTTGTATCCATGAAGCACACTTTGTCAAAGCAAGAAATGTTATGTACAAAATATAATGGATTAGTTTTATGCTTACAAATTTATTTTTAAATCACAAAATGTGAACCCTTCTCTCTTGCTGCCCCTTATCTTAGGAACTCTACACCCCTCTACCTCCGCCAAGAGAAATCCGTCAATATCTTCAAAACTAAATTAAAATCTTACCTCTTGGAGCACTAGTACTGGTTTTCATGTCGATATTAACATTTGTTCAACTATTTATTTAAAATTTATATTTATTTATTTTCTTATTTAAATGGCACCTATAGCCAAATGAACTGATGCTTGATGCTACTGAAGTTGTTACCCTCATATCTGTTTATGTAAGTCTTCCTCTTATTTAGATTGTAAGCTCTTTGGGGCAGGAACCTCCATCCTCTTGTTTCAGTCATGGCCTGGCACATAGATGTTCTTGATTATATGCTTGTAATTTACTTCACTTGTTCTTTGTTACGCACTTCCCTTGTCTGTATTATAAATGTATTGTTGGATTGTACAGCGCTGTGTAACCTTGTGGCGTTTTGTAAATATAAATATACATACATACATACAGTACATACATGTTATATCAGAAGGAATGAGTGTTTTTAAGAAATACAAGTCAGTATTTCTTTCTTGGTGTTTCAAATTTGATTTATTTAGTGTGTCTTCCTAAACTTAGATACATTTTATATTCAGATCTCTCAATTTTCAGTCAGGTTATCTATGCCTTGAAAGTGCTCATTAGACCATAGCGCATAAAATCATGTAATGCGGTTGTCCAGAGCACCATGGTGCGTTCAATCTCCCAGTCTATAATATATCTATTGTATTACAGTGATTGCGCCACCCACTCATTCTGCTGAGAGAGAACAGCTGTTACACTGAATATGAGGACAGACTGAAAAGGAAAGCTACATTTCATCAGACAGTGTTATTTGAGTTTTTTTTAAAGTAAATATAAAGATGTCATATAGTATAACAACATTCCCTGAGTTTGCTAATAGATATGCATCGCTGTATATTTCTTAGGTGGAATAGACAGAATGTATGAAAACTTATTGCAAATCAACAAACCGTCAAGTAAACATAATATAAAACACCAATGCCTTCAGTTCCTCTCACAATCGTTTGGCCATTCATCCTGAATTATTTTTCCTACTTCACACAGATTTCTTCTCCTTTCCTCAAAATGGTCAGATTGCCTAGATTTTAGCGCAAATGCTAGGGTAAAGGTATGTGTGTATGTTTAAATGGAAATCGAAGGTGTATCCATATTGGTTTTTTTTTATGTATTAATTTTGTCTTCAAGAATAATCACAGATTCAGGTGTGAGTGATAGTTGTAATACCTTTCAGATTAGACCAACATAGCTTTGGTAATAATAAGCTTTTGAACCTCCCAAAGGTATGTTGGTCCAATAAAATATATCAGAACTACCGTGTTTCCCCGAAAGTAAGACAGCGTCTTACATTCTTTTTACCACCAAAAGTCCCACTATGTCTTACTTT
>WMED01012191.1:0-14917 GCA_019650415.1 Pipa parva
GGGGGCGCCTAGGGCGCCAATAGAGCCAGAGCCGGCTCTGATTTAAGGGATCTGATTGGAGGAGCTATATTGTCAATCATCCTTTTAGCTCCGCCCAACCCAACTCGAGAAAGAAAAGGCAGGATGATAAGGAAGATGACAGAGAGAAACGTTGTATTAAAGGTACATTTTTAAAATACATATAAATTTACAAAAAATGTTTATTTCATTAGCAGAACCTAAATTAGTGTAAGTTTTGAGGTGACAGGTGCACTTTAAAAAATTCTCTCTCTCTCACTATTCTGGCATTTGGTGAATATAAATAATTTTATTAATCCTAATTGACATAAAACAGGTACCGGTGAGGTCTATTCTGATTTTATGTCAGATAGTGAGAAAAACAGGGGTATGTGTCTGTTTATATAGTGTATGTAAACTTCTGGTTTCAACTGTATAAATGCAGTTGGGGCATTTTCATATTTTGGTGTTTCTGTAAACTTTGCTGCATTAGGTCACTAACGTAAAAGTACATCTATTTAATTATTTCAAACAAAAACATCTACAGCCATTTTTATCCAGCCGTTCAGTTAAATGTAACAAAAAGGTTCTATTGCAAATTCTTTATAGATTCCTAGTAACAAACTTAACTCGCCTGCCCTCATACCACAGCACGTTACTATGATCCAGTTACATTTTACATCATATTCTAAGACTCTCTTGTCACACATAATACTTCTACTACATGCCTGCCTCGGGTTAATCTGTCACAATAAATCTGTACTGGACTCTTACTGAATGACTTATTGATTATCTAAGGCTCACCTGCCGGAATACATATACATTATAAGCTTACCGGATTACACTTACTGAACTTCTAAGGGTCACCTGTCATTCCTTTATATACATTGGCTTCTTACTGAATTACTCTAATTGATAGACTGAGGCTCACATGTCAATCTGAATAAATATCCTATTTTAAATAAATGACTCCTGTTATACCCAAGTCTTCCATTCTACAAGTACACTAACATGGCCACACAACTTGAGATAAAGGGGAATTTTTAGAAAAGTTTTCGGGGCTTATTCATCAAAGTGTGAATTTGATTGTCAGTGTGAATTCTCATCATTTAGGCCTGCTAAGCTCCAATTCACTACTCCTTTTTCACTAAACAGAGGGTTCCCATAGCGACTGCATCAATAGCCACTTATAACGAAGTGCGGCGTAGTCAGTCGGACAATAGGAGCCCTGTCATCAACCCCTTGATTTGACACTTCAAGTCTGACGAAGTAAAACTGGCAAATAAGACACAATACACTTTGTCAAATTTGCTGCTGTAACAGACTCCGACGCTTGATGAATAGACAAATTACCTGTGCACGCGCACGCAAAGTGGTGCGAATCTGCTCCATAAGTCTGCTGCTGTCTTAACGAATTCATCACATTGCAGAGTTTGCTGAATTCCCGAACATGGGAATTTGGCAAATAAATGCGAATTTACACCCTTCTACAATTCGGTATTTCATGAATAAGCCCCCAAATGGTTTTTGACCTGTTAACGCAGGTGAAACATTGGCAATATATTGATGTCACCTTTTTTTGTCAATCACAATGCCGTTTCATTGCATTTTTAAAATAGAAGTGTTGTTTCTTTTTTGCTGGCTACAACCCATTATTCCCTATGAAGATTAGTTTTTACATCGGAAAAGACCGCAGATCTGAATTGGAAGGGGTACCGCACTGAAAACACTGCAAAGTGTCGACTGGTTGATATTTATCATTATCAATTTTTTATTCCATATCGGCCATTTCATTTCGGTGCTATATGAGCCAATGGAATGGAAAAATCCAGTGAAATAAAAAATAGCATTGGAAAGCCAATAACACGGCCAAGGTCCAAATGACCTTGGTAAATGTTCTTTTTGGCTACCCATGTAATGACCCAGATTAGGAGGTTTTGTTAGTTTGGATAGTGGGCTGGGGACATGTAGGACCGGAGGACATTATGTCCTTGTGCTACCAGTCTCCTATTTCATGTTTACTTTATGCCTTGAGATTACTGGCCCCATTGGATTTTCACTGAAATTAATTAAAGGTTGCTAGATTTTTATAATCTGCCTAGAGAATTAATCATATAAATCTTACATGGAATGTCAGAAATGTAAAAGGCTTTAATGTTTTTTTTTTTTTAATTAATTTTCCAGAGTGCTTTATATTTTATGAATAATGCCTAAATGGCTTGGCTGCAGTTGGTGCCATGATGGAGAGTACTTTTTTTCTGGATCAACAAATGTAGTAGAAAATATATATTGGCATGGGGTGAAGTTTTTTACACCTTCTTTTTAACCAACAAAACAGTCTTGTCTTACTTTATGAAAGTGATTTGTCACTTTACATTATAAGAGACGTAGTGCAAAACCATTTGTTCTTACCACTGCAGTCTAGAGACCCTATAACAGGGGTGGCAAACCTTTTTGGCACTGAATGCTGAAAAGTGGCGTTACTGACCAGCGCCGGCCCCTGAAGTGCAGGCGCTGATGAGTGACATCATTATGCCCTCTGTGGCACGCGTGACATAGGTTTGCCATCCCTGCCCTATAAAATATGAACTATAACATAAGGCTGTTTATCAGTGTATAAGAAAAGAAACCTAAATATTCCATATGTGATTATTTTGAAACATTAGATTCCATTTATCAAGTAAATCCACGCTGCATGGTGAAATGTGCATTTTCTCTAAATGATTTTATTAAAGGGTATGTAAACCTTGCCTATAAAGAAAGGCCCGTTTACATACTGTCAAGCAATATAACAATTTAGAAACTCCTGAATCACATCTTAATTCTGCAGAGCACAATATCCCCCTGTAACTGATCTTTCCCTCTGAATGATTTCACTTCTGTATGTAGCCACACCCTCTCCTTTCCCTGACTTTCTCTCTCCACAGCTGACCACAGAGGTTGTGGAACAGCTTTTATCTGTGCATGCTCAGGGATAAGAACAGGCTTTATATAAGGAGAAGGGAAAGAACACAAGAACTCTGAATAGTGAGTGATATCACTCGGGGGGTGGAGCTTATCAGAACTATACAGGAAGTGCCTGTACACCGAATGGTTGTGGGAGCAGGGTTGTTTAAATAAGAGGCAAGTACTATTGATCCCACAATCATTTTAACATTTTAGGGAGTTATTGGCTAAAGTTTG
This sequence comes from Pipa parva, assembly GCA_019650415.1. Lineage (NCBI taxonomy): Eukaryota > Metazoa > Chordata > Amphibia > Anura > Pipidae > Pipa > Pipa parva. The sequence goes on from WMED01012191.1 coordinate 3,181, forward strand.
AATTGTTGTGTAAATATGTGAATTTGCCAAATAAAGACAGTTTCAATAGACTGCTACTGTCACAGTCATGTCTTTATAATAAGAATATTGTCACAGTCACGACTTTACTATGGAAATATTGTTGCAGTCGCAATTTTAAAATTGTTGCAGTCGTGACTTTAGAATGGGAAAATTATCACGGTTGCAGATTTGGTATGGGAATCCGCTGTTTGAGAATTCGACAGTTGAATTCTCACTTTAGTCAATAACCCCCTTAATGTTTATGTTGGCTTTCTATATGTATTCATGTCAAACAGAAATAATGTTTTATTCAAACTTTTTATACCCTTTAAGGGGAGGGCAAGGCCAATTCTACAGTCTTTGTCTTCTTTCTGTTCTGTCTTATCCTTTTTATTGCAAGCTCTCTTTTTAATGTTGCTGAATAATTTTTAGTTGCTTAGGCAATTATGCAAAAAATATTATATATATTATATATATATTATAATATATACATATTAATATATATATATATATATATATATATATATATATATATATACACACACACACAGTAAATCTATTGATTATAATGAATTACATGTGTAAAGCCTCATGGCAGTTTCAGCTGTCAGCAGTGAATGACTCATTACTGGCTCCAGGCACTGTAACCCGACTCCTTAGCTTACAGTGCTAGTTCAGGAGTACTCTTCACTGAGCATGTGCGAAATTTGGAGAAAGGGGAGGAGAGCCTGCTTGTTAGGGGGTGTTTCTGTAGTGTTTGAGTGGCAGGTCAGGAAAAAAATGGCAGCTTCTATGCTTTCAAATCGGGACAAGATTCAAGTAGGTGTATTTTCAATATGCAAACTTTTTTTTGGTTCCTAACTACTTGATTTACATTATAAAGTCACATACTTTATAAAACTATATTAATCCTGAGTTGACATGTGCACTTTAATTTTAATGTTCAGGAATAAAAAAAAAAGTAGAATAATTCTTGTTTTGGTGTTGACCCCTTAAAGTCAAGGTTTTATTGTAACTTTTTTCTGTTCTAGTTTTAAGATCTATGATTTGAATTTACCTAATGCTCATTACATGAGCTGATAAGCATTTCTGAAATAGCTGTGTCCTCATGTAAACCAACAGATCTTTGATAAAACAGTATCTACTACGGATTTACAGGAATGACTGATCAACATTCATTTTGTTTTGTTCACGGTTTGAAATACATTATATAGATCTGATTTTTTTTAAATTAAATTTATTATTTCTTTCAACTCAATATATTCAGGCTTAAAATGTAATAATTTCACTGTCCTTCAGCATTCTTTCACACTGGTAAATAAATAGATCCCATGCAATCACTATTCAAGCTGCTCCAACTTTGTCCAACTGAAAGCTTACCTTAGTAGGGGACAGGTCTTGTCCTTTAGTCCCCACCTGCAGAGTTCTTGTTTTACCCCCAGCCAAGTGTCTATTAACAGGCTTCCCACTAGTGCCTAGCCAAACGTAATGAAGTAGGCGGGGCACTGGTGACATCACCAATAACATCACAAGTACCCAGCTAATCTAAAATCAGTGGGTGGGTGCTGGCGACTTCTCTCTTGGGGGAAATGACATAGCCCTCCTGGCACATAGAAGAAGGTAAGCAAAGGTTTGTCAAACTAGAGAAGAGGAGGAGTGGCAAAATTTACCACTGCTAGGTCAGTATTCATCCAATGATCCTCAACCCAGTACATCATGGCTGTTCACACTTCCTGGTCTATGTAAGTGACATCAGTCCCTCACATAGACCCGCCCTATGCTAATACGCTAGTGTGAAAAAAGTAAGAAAAAAAAACCCGCTCCAGTGTATTTTTCTATTGCACTTACCAGCAACAGTGGCAACACTCTCTCAGCGTTCACATCTCCTCTTATCTGGCTGCATTTTGTGTAATATACGCTGGCCAAAATGCGACACCCAGCATTCTGGACGCGGCGTATGTTCGTCCTACGCTAGTGTGTCTGGAACTAGGTAAGTACATAGACTTTCACTGAGCTGTTTTTTTTTTCCACACAGCGCATAATATGCTGGTGTGTACCTAGCCTAAGAGCACTAATCCTGTTAAAATTACAGATGATATATAATACAGAAATTAGCAATGCTCATAACATTTACTTTTAGAAACTGCATATTTATCGGCAACAAAAATAAATGTAAAACAATAATAATCATTCCAGCATGTTTATAGTTATCTGTAAGATCTAAAAGTTTGACTCCCCTTACCATGGCAGCAAGTTCTTATGGGTAGAAAACCAACGCCCAGGCTGGGTTTAATTTTTCTTACTATATACAGGAACATGGGTCTGAAAGGAAAGTCAATATACTAATTGCATATGGCTGCATGTAATGCCTTTCAAAGTTCAGTTACTGAACCACTCAACACTGCTTAATAATAAACCAAAGTATAATGTAACTGCACCCAGATCCATCTGGTTCACATTAAATGTTGCAGAATTTGGTATCACTTTTACTAACTATGCAGTTAAAATTAACTCGGGACCTAGCACATGTACTGAATCCCAAACTATATACACTGCCTTGGATTTTTTCCATGTATACATTAGGAAACTTTTTTGTTAGCGAAAATACTGTCACTAAATTCCAATCAAATGCGCTGTATAAGCTGAATAAATAATATCTGGCATGTTACGTTTACTGAACAATTCAGACTTACAAGGAACTTTAGACGCCTCTGTCATAATACTGTACAGGCACTTACTCAGTTACCCTTAGCAAAAGCCTTAGACTAACTTGTCATACAATGTTAATATCTTGAGCTTACCGAATTACTCATATTGAATGTCTTAGGGCCACTTGTCATACTACATTTATATCATGCACCTACTCAATTACACTTACTGAAAGTATTAGACATGGTAGTCATTCTACATTTATAGCTTACTCTAACATAATTGTTCATAATGTAATGTAAAGCTGGATGTAAACAATTAGGTAAGGTTGGCAATAGAAGAACATCTCATGTCATATGGCTACCGTATAATCTGTACTACTTACAGGTGCACCAAACTCAAGGAGCATTAATCCACAAAATCTACACAATCTACACTGGGGCCACCTCCCCATATTGTGTGTAGATAGGAAGACCTGTCACAGCTGCTGATTTAGGTTGCAGCTTATGGTAGAGCCGCTAGGGAGATACATTGCCAGTTGGTGGGGTCAGCTTGTTGCTACCTCCTCTATTTGTAGCCTCCTGCCAAACCCTTTAAACTAAAGGGACACTAAAGACTCAGAATGAATGCCTCTTTTAGAATAATCTAATTACCCAGACTCAAACACTGTTAATTAATCTATCTATACAAATCAGATTTTGTGTGTCAGTGAGGGCAAGCATTACAAAGAATATGTGTGTGCCCTGGGCAATGCACATTTCTGAGCACGCTCAACCAATCTCCTTTTCCCCAGTAAGGCAATAATAAAGTGGATTGCTATGTATCCATATTCCTCATTTGACCCAGTTACTAACAAAATGGCTGCAGTGAAGACAACAGTTTACAAATCACAATGCAGTTTGCATTTCTATATTACTTGTGATTTCTTCAATTTCCCTGCAGTGTTTCCTCTTACCAAAAAGGTCAACTTTCAGTATAATACACATTATACTGGTAGCTTAGTTCTCCTTTAATAATAATAAAAATATCTTTTATCCCATTATTTTCATCATCAAGATCCCAGTATATTACTTTGTGAATTTCATCCTTTACTGTTGTGTAAGAAGGTTTTCTTTTGTTTAGTCATTATTAATCAGAAATGTCCATAGATTTGGCAAAGACAATGCTTCCCTTTAAGGAAAAAACGAGATTCCTGTTTTGTTTGTTTGGAGCAAATTTTACTTTTAGTGACCTCAGTTTTCAGGAACGCTGCGCATGAGATGTAAGTTTGATATTGTACAGTAATACTGAACGCTGAAAATCATACAGCTTTCTGATTTCTGAGCTAATGATCTCGCTAAATCCATTCACAGGCAGGCACATTCGTATAGCAGATTATGATACACATTCAAGTTAAAATATCAAGCTTATGCTGCGCTAATCACATATTTAACAGGCTTTATAGTGTACAGCTGTAGAGGTTTTCAAGCTTCTACATATTTTACTGATTAACTTCACCCTGGGAACACTTTATTTTCTGCACTGGGTTTATTTAGACTGCTAATAACTAAAACATTGTCTCTTATAGTAAGGCGGACTAAGTCTAAGAACCCGGCGTAACAGATTGTTCCATAATTCCGTAAGTGAGAGATGTTATTTGCACAGAATATCTTGATTTTATTGTATCTTTTTCTTGAGGAACAATATTTAAGAAAAAAACATAAATAGAATGTAGACTTCTTTTGTTTTCTGTTAATGTTCTACAAAAGGTTTTCTTTGTGCCTTAAAAGGGAGAACCTTTACTAATTTAACGGTGAACTCCAGCGGTGTGTGTTTGGGACTCAAACTTATTCATCAAAGCGAGAATTCGGCTGTCAAAGTGAATACTCATTTGGGGTCCCTGCAATAGTCGTAGATTCTCTACTCCTTATTCACTAAGTGGCGGATTCCTATAACGAAAAAGCAAATGGTGTCAAATGCTGTTTATTACATAGTCAGACAATAGGACATCAACCCCTAATTTGCCACTTTGATCTGGGGAAGTAAAACTGTGCACATGATGCAAAGAGCTCTGTAAGTTTGCAACTGTTGGCCACTAATTCGCCAAATCACAGAGTTTAATGAATATGTTGATTTACTGCGGGAAAATACCAAATGTGTATTAGGGTTGGCCCACAGGGTATGCGCTGCCAATACTAAAAATCCCAGAATGCTCTGCTGGTATGTTGGCACATCAATCAGGAACCACAAGCGTCCCCTCCTCTGTTGACATTAATTAGAAGCCTCATGATACCAGTCATATGGGGCTGCCCCTCCGGAAAAAGGAAAGATGCAAAACAGATGATTTGTAGGAAAGTGGGAAGTAGAACAACTGTTCATTAATGTAAAGGACAGACCTGTTTGTAAAGGATCATTGTTATATCTGATGGGAAGGAAAAACTTCTTTAACTGTAGACATTTTTGTAATAAATATCAAAGTTGACCCATTACTTTGTCCAAGTTTTTAATTTTGTATTTATGTGATTATTGTGAATAAGCCCCATCTAACATGAGAGTGTTGTGCTTGAGGGGAGATATTTTGTCTCAATAATGAGAACATAGCACTGGAAGTAAATCATCCCAGCTGCAAGCTAGAGCCTGGTTTAAAAGGCAGCTGGGAGAGCCACTTAGGTGTGGTTGGTGTGCTACAGTTGGAATCTGTTATGTGAGAGAAACAGGGACCTGGAGATAAAGACCCTGTTATAGGTCTGTGGCTGGACAGCACTTTGAGACCCTATGGAGAGAACCCAGGAGAAGGGAAGGTATACTTTGTTTTCTAAATCTCAACTGTGTTATTTGCAGTTACTCACTGTTTTTCTGAGAAAGGACTATTAACTCTGAAAGTGAAATTCAATTGGGTTTTTTATTGTTTTGCCAAGAAAGGCTGTGTTTAAGTTCATTTTTAAGGAAATAAAAGCTGTATATATAAGACACTCGCTGTTTGCGGTATGTTAGTCACAAACGACTGCTAAAGCATTTGAGCGATTCCCTACACTTTCAAATCAGTGATCATTTTCATATATATTAGAATGGTATTAATTCTTAACCAATGTAATTTCTGCAATTTATTTATTTTTATATAGAGCTAATATATGACGCAGTATTTTACAGAGATTCATCATTCACTTTAGTCCCTGCCCGTGGGGCTTACAATCTAGTTTTCCCTATTGAGATGTGGATTTTTGAATCGTGGGAGGAAACCCACACAAGTGCGGGGAGAACATACAAACTCCATGCAGATAAAGATAATTGAATCCAGGACCCAGCACTGCAAGGCAGCAATGCTAACCACTGAGCCACTGCACTGCACTGCCCATGGCTAATGAATCCCGGAGTTCCCTTTTTTTTTCATCTAAATCGATTTATGCTGCTATTACAGAAGAGTAGCATTGCAAAGAAATCTGTATCTTTTAGAGGAAGTTTAAAAACTTTTTGTAGTTTGAATTTGCCCACCACTTCTTTCACTCTTTGATAAATATGCCCCAGTTACTATGTTGATTTCCCAGTAGAGATATTGTTAATTGATGTTGTTCTGGTAGATTTCATGTAGGACAATTACAGCCAACAAGAGCAGCCAGCTGTAAGCACTTACTGGGCATTCTGTAGGCTTTGCAGATGGGATTCTAGACATATGATTCTCTGCTCTGTTACTATGTGCGGCGCAGTCACAAAGATGGTATTATTGTTTAGGGTTCAAAAGTTCCGCTCCCACGGCCTGTAGCCCCATCTCTGATTTCCACTTACGTTTTGTCTGCATGATCTAATAGTGAGATATGACCTTGTAGTGATCAGTGTTCCGCTCATCATGACGCTAGTATTTCTTATGCTGCAGGAGTTCCAGCAAGGTAAACAGGATACCTTTTAAATGGTAAAATAAACATTATTTTAACAAATCTACATTTTATTGGTAAATGAAAGATGCTGTAATACCAAAGAATGTCTGTCTGTCTGTCTAATCAAGCTATGTAATCTATCTATGTCCGGTCCGCAGTGTAATTATATTTGGCCCATGAGAAAATACCGAATGTCTATTAGACCTGACCTGCCAGTAGACAATGCATGCAGCGCCAATACTACATATCACAGATTGCTCTTCTGGTGCAATGGTGCATCAATCAGGATGCGCAAGCGCCCCCCTTCTGTTGAATACACCACCATCATGAACACAGTAACCATTTGAATACAGAACCTGCATAAACATACTGCCCACATGAACACAGTACCCGCATGAACCCAACTGTCCATATGATCAGACTATGATATTGCTTAGAATCACACAAATTGTATTCCCCAATGTCTCTTTGTTCATATAAAGCACCTATTATTAAAATAATTCATCAACAAATTGCACCACAGACTTATTCATTGGGTCACCAAGCTAATGCTTGAACACTTCTCAAACATACTAGCAAAAATGATTACCTATTATCTCACATTGGAACATGTACTGTAACCATTAGGTTGGAAACAAAACAACTACGTTTTAGAATAAAAAAAATCCAGTTCCTATTACTCTAAATCTGCAGATGGAGCAAGTGGTGAAGACCAGGTATCTCTGCTAATGGCAGATGCGTCGGTAAAACCTGCTTTTGTCTGTGTGCCTAGTTTGAGGAGCCTTTGATTTCAGATGATTTTGATTGGCCTTGAGAGCATTGTAAAGGCAAAATTGGATTAGGCCACCTGTGCTTGAAATCCATCTATAAACATCTGCTCCAGTTACAGACATGATAGAGTCAAATTTAACTGTTTCTTGGAGATAAAACTCAGCCTTTTCAGTTCGGCCTCATTCCAGATTGACTTTCTTTTCAGTATCTTACCCACAAATTAAATGTTTTCAGATTTAAATGTTTAAAACAACATATAGGTGCATCATTTGTCCGGTATCAAATCATTGCAGTGGAGCGCTAAATAATCAGGATCACATCAGGGAGACTCTACTAGGGGGTTATTCACTAAAGTCAGATTTCGACTGTCGAATTCTCAAACAGCGGACTCCCATAGCAAATCCGTGACTGCGACAATTCTCCCAATGTAAAGTTGCGACTGCAACAATTTTAAAGTTGAGGCTGTGACAAAATCTTCATAGTAAAGTCGTGACTGAAACAATATTCTCATTATAGAGATGCGACTGTGACAGTAGCAGTCTATTGCGACTGTCTTTAGCTGGAGAATTCACACCTTGACGTGATAATTCGGACTCTAGGGAATAACTCCCTATGTCTCTTCCATAAGATCTTATTCCAACTGGATGTGATCCTGATTGAAACTGTATGAAACATATTGGCAGATATGACTGAAAAAGAATCAAATTTATCTTTCAGAATAAAGGATCTTTCTGGCACATACACATGGAACAATCAGACATGGAATCCAGTGTTGGCAAGCTTGTTTTTCCATGTGTAATCAGCTTTACTTAATAATTGATCAAGAGCATCAACTGTTTATTTTAATTGTGTTGTAGAGTAAACCTCAAAGAAGTAAATTAATATAAAAACATGTTTCTCTGAAAACTCGAAGCAATTAGACACTTCTTCCTACATATTTAGCCTGACTAATTATATGCAGCTGCACGCAGAAATCTGCAGGCGCAATGTTGACTTAATACCTAATAATAACCAGCTTTTACCCTACTTTTCCAACAACGGTAAGAACAAACCTTTTAAAAAGCCACTAATACCACAAATTCACCATTTGGATTGGCATAGCAGTTATATCCAGGCAGTATTTATAAGGGCAAAATTTAATAAACTCCAAAAGATCCAATTTCAACTTTTCGAATTTATCCCTGCGAGATCTCGGCTGTTTCTCGCTGTAAATATTAATAGTTTGTTTTTTTTTTCAAACAATATTTACTGATAGAAACTTTTCGATTGAGTTTTTTTCATCTGATTTTTCGCTGAAAAGGTAGCCATACTACTAATGTAAAGTATGGGTACTTTTTCAACGAAAAATCCTATTGAAAAGTTTCTATTGGTAAATATCGATTTAAAAAAAAAAACCATTAGAAATTTACAGTGAGAAACAGCCGAGATCTCGCGGGAAAATCGTGTCTTTTCGAGTTTATTACATTTTGCCCAAAGGATGTCATTTTGGAAGACAAATTCTTCATTTATTTTTTTGTTGAATTTTTTATTTTATTTTTTTTTTAATTTTGATAAAGGAAGATTTCTAAGGATTTTATGAAAAAAAACAATAGACTGAGCTGAGCAATACATGCCAGCAATATAAATTTAATATTAAATATTATATTATATGACCAAATACAATATTTTCTTTTTTTTTACTGATACTTTAAACTCAATAGTCCACTCAAATCTACTAATACTAATCCCCAGTATGATGGAGGCCTACGATGGATCAACGCCTATATTTCTTGCTTATTTAATTGGTCCTTTAAGCTCAAAAGTACATTCAAACCGACTAATACTAATCACCTATGAGGGAGGTATTGATAAATGTAGGAGATCAATACCTGTATTTCTTAATGATGTTACTGGTCCTTTAAGATCTATAGTACATTCAGACCAACGAATACTAATCCCCCATGATGGAGGTATTGAAACCTGTATGAGAGATCTAGGAAGGTGGTGTACCCTCAACAGAGTTCCTTATTGTCATACCAACTCCCGGAATTACATCCAATATATAATAAATAATACAGACAAAGGTCTGGTACAGCAATGGGAAGTGCCCTGGCACCTTCTTATGCCAATCTCTATATGTTCATCTTTAAATCTTCATAAAACTTCCCCAGATATGCGGACTCAGTAGTTTCATATTATACTTAACCGATGATGAGCTGATTTTATGTTGTGAAACAGAAACTGTCAGAAGCTGAATTTCATGCAAACATGATATAATCTAATAATCTAACAGATTTATTGATGATAAATATAGCCTATTGGGCTGTAGCTTTCTGTATCACAGCCATAAAGTGATATAGTATTGCTGTGGTTGTAAATAGGGCCAATGACACTATAAAAAAAAAATATCCCGTTTGGGTTTCCATGGCAGATATTATTCATGCCTACAGAGTACTAGTAAAGTATCTTTTGAAGTTGAGTTCTTGTTTTTGTACTTTGAGTTTGTATTCTTGCCTGTGGTTGCAGCCATGTTTTTTATCAACTAAGTAAAGAACTCCTCCTAGTCGAACTTATCATAAAGTGCATGTGCAAATCGGGTTTTTTCATTTTGCACATGCACAGTTTGGGGATTTGAGCCAAGGGAGCAGGTACTATGATGCGATCCATGTCATATACAGAGGGCGGTAGCGAGAGGCAGCCGATCTCATGATCCTGGGCTGAGGTTTACTTTATAACAATAATTCTCCTTTAAGGCAAAGATCACATAGTACTACTATGTCATTAGTAAATGTGATTTTTACACTTGTCATTTTCCACGATTGTTATTGTAGCCCACGCCACCTGCTATAGCATATTACTGTGATGGGCAGATCGACTTTGCAAGCCTATATTGTTTTCTGACTATCGTTTTCACCTATTGTTTAAAAAAAAAAAAAAACAACTATTGTTTTATCTGTCCTACGAGATCCCTGAGATAATTCCGTCACCTTTGTGCAACCAGTATGTATTCAAGCTTCTAAGAATCCAACCTCAGGCGCTGTAGAGTGCTTAATTAGCTTCCTATGTGGGAACATGTCAAAGGTCTTAACATTTAGGGAGGCTGCATATTCTGTTCAGTTATAATGAATGATCTCAGACATGAAGTTAAAGGAATTGTGCATCCTGGGAACTTGTTAGGCGGTGGTTTTAAATATCAGAGAATTATTTTGACAGAGTATCTTCTTTTTTATTTTTTTATTATTAATGGTATTCATTGCAGCCTTCTTGACCTACATCCCACGGCTTCTGTTTCAGTATTTATTTTGTACCAAGGAAAAGAGATGTAGTTGCTTGGCTTCACACTGTAAGCATGTATATCTAGAGTAATGCTTACAGAGATGAAACAAATTGTCATTTTAATAGCCTCCTTCAGTCTCTCCCATCCTACACAAACTCCCTTCATCTGCCCTTTTCTCTGTCCTTTATTATTAATACTTATCTCCTCTTTTCCTTCCCCTCCTCTATCTCTCCTTAACTGTCCTGTAGTCTCTTTCCCTTCCATAATCCTTATTCCCGCCGCCTGCTCATTCATTCCCAAACGGATCCATCAGCTGCTCTTTTTGTCTTTCTACTTGCTTTGCGTTCAATTGCCTTAAAAGGACAGTAACACCAAAAAATTCAGCATGCCTCTAATGCATTTTTAGTTACTATATATTAAATCTGTGCCTCTAAAAATTCTAAATTGTGTCTATAAAGTATGATATTTAGCTTTAAAAATTGGACTTCCTGCACACTTCCTGTACATGATTTATGTAACACACCATAGGAAACAATGGGGCTGGTTGTGGTCTGTTTAACAACATGGCTGCTATCAGTGATGATAAGAACAGACAGAAAGCGATGAAGGTCATGGCTTTAACTTTAAATATAGCAATTTTAGAAGTGCTGTGTTTGACTAAGCGTAGTGCCAATCCAATTGGGATTTTTGTTTGTTAGGTGTTACTGGTCCTTTAAACTCCTACTTCTACCACTACTCTCAAACAGCACCCACCCAAAAACTGGAACAAGGCCAAACCCTATCTTTATTAATAGTAAGTCCCCATACTGCTCTGAAATTTCTATCTCTAGTCCAGGCTCTGAAATAAAAAGCAAAACCTGCTGTTAATTTTATTTTAAGAAGTCTTAGCAGGCTGCAGTAAGGTACACAGATGACTTCTGATAAAGGGACTGAAGATATCTGAAGGTATAGTCCAGCAACATCTGGAAACAGAGCCGGCTCTGCCATTAGGCAGAGAAGGCAAATGCTAGGGGCGCCGCCTGCTCAGGGGGGCGCCCCTAGCAATTTTTTTTTTCAGAGTGCCGGCTGCAGCCGCGGCTCAACTTTAAATCTCTGCCAATTGGGAGATTTAGGGGGGAATTCAGCATGCAGCGAAGTGAGCTCTGAAGTGGTCGGCTCACTTCGCAAATGGTATTATGCGCATTCTGACGTCCTGCACGCGGACACCAGC
>WMED01012192.1:0-14917 GCA_019650415.1 Pipa parva
GACTGTAATCAACCAGTTCTGTATAAGGTAAGTATTTTAACTGTTGTTTTTTTATTTTTTTCACTTTTGTTCTCCTTTAAAAGCAATTTACTCTACTGTCCTACCAGGGAAATTTCAAGTGTACATTTTAGCTACATACTCCCTGCATCCAGTGTTGCCCTGGGGGCGAAATTTATTAAACTCGGAAAGACCGCTCTCAGGGGTTATTCACTAAGGTGTGAATTCGACTGTTGAATTTACAAACAGTGGATTCCCCTAGTAAATCTGCTACAATTTCCACATTGTAAAGTCGCGACAATTTTTTAATATTAAAATTGTGACAATTTTTCCATAATATAGTTGCGACTAATATTCTCATATTTAAGGGATTTAAAGGGATTCCAGTCTTGGAATTCGACTCGAGTCACCTCGCCGAGACTGGAATTCCTTTAAAGAATTCACTGATGTCCGCGTGCAGGACATCAGCGAGTGCATAACAGTCTGTGTGAAGTGAGCCGAAGTATCCAGAGCTCACTTCGCACAATGGTGAATTCCCCCCTTAGTTGCGTCATTTCTGGCACACGGGTTTTCCCACCAATTGGCCTTTATAAGGCTGCTTCTCTGTTCAGTCAACGCCTGAATATAGAACTTACCAGTTTGTTCTGTGGCTCCTGATTCCACTTGTGTGTTTATTTTGGTTTTTGACCTTGGATTGTTCCCTCTTGACTGTGCCTGTTTGCCACCTGTCCTGACCTCGGATCTGTACTTCGTTTATGAACCTTGCTGCCTGCCCCAACTTTGGAACTTGTTTTGACCTTTCTCTTCACGTCCACCAGAGGACAGCTAGCCTAGGGGTTGTGACCTGGAAATTCCCCGCAGCGAAGCCCACATCCCCTTGTGGGGGTCAATGGGGAAACCAGGGTCTACCTTAGACTCTGCGACCTAGGCATAGGTTGTGTCAAGTCCCTGTGGACACGTTCTACCACTGCCTCCTACTCCACGCAGCCAACACCTGCACAACCGTTACAAAAATCAACAATTTTATATTTAAAAAAACTAAGTACTTGAATGGAATACACATCATCCTTAAGCACTTTTAACTGCCGGAAATGTGATGATTTAAACAGACGCCTTAGTTATTACTAATAACTATTACTGGTTAATACAAACTGAATCCTGCAAATGTTAATGACCTAAGTATGAGAAATCCATGTTATGTCACTGAGAGCTGAGCTCCACATGTTGCAATAATGACTCAGATTCATGATATTGAACTTTGCTCTTGTGTTATTCAGCTGGAAGGATTCAGAGTCCAGTCTGCTTCTCCTCGGGGCTGAGCTTCCATTACAAGTACACAGGAACTTAACCTCTTCCACTGGATTTCCATGGATTTTCTATCAACTTTTGCTCCTAGTTCTTTAATCAGGTTGGTCTTCTTAGTAAACACTTTGCTTTGAAAGTAAAGTCAGTATAGTGTGATCTAGTTTTAATGGGACATTTAATTACTACGATTTAATCACAAAGAAAACAGAAAAAATACCTGTTAATCTAGCAGTGTCTGTTTGGACAAACGGCTACCTGTTGGTTTTATTATTAAACATTATTTTGTCTCTCAGTTTTGAACACAAAACATTTTAGTGATTAAAACAGATTTTATTTTAGATTGGTTGAAGTGTTGGACATACAAGGGTCATGTTATAACATTGTTTCTTAATTGCAGTAGTCTAGTTTTATACTGTATTTGCTTGTTTAAAGCAGCAGAATTCTTGTACCAGTATTTCACTTCTTTTGTTGTGAAAACAGTCAGCTATATTAGCCACTGTTGTCACTGATGGTGTATTGGGAACTGTAATTAACACATTTTTGAACTTTGGCATTCTATTTCACTACACCTACCATCTTGATAATATGAGTGTTGGTAATCACTATCTTACATTGCTATTTATTAAGAGGAGTTGATATGCATATTATTTCTTTTCACAAGTGCTGTACACAATTTTTTTCACAATACACAGTTGCACTGGAATTTGTGTAGAACTCTGTAAATTATAACCTTATAAATGGCTAGGTTTGACATCAGAACTACCTAATTATGACTTGAAGGGACCATCTTCCACTTTCTTGTTTGAAAGATGTTAATGCTTTATGTTCTCCAAGTCACTTTTCCTAACTGCCCCTGCATCCCTCCAACGGCCACTGCTTATATCTACTGAGTAAATACTTGACAGGGGAACAAAGGGTTTGTAGTCATGCATGTTCTGAAATATTATTATATTGAAACAAATAATATTCTGTGCTACAACGACAAAAATGAATTAACTAAGGCTTCCCTCTAATTCTGCCTTGCATTTAAATACCAAACATTGCATCATGGTAATGTAGGCATTAACTCTATTTCTGAAACATGGTAAAACTACAACACATCATTTTACTGTAAGTTAAGTTTTAACAAAGGAACAAATGATCACTAAATAGGTCTTGTTTCTGTCACTAATGCCATTTTGTGGATATTATGGTATAATGGGAATCGTAGTCTTTCTGAACAAACTGCAGTAAAATACTACAACCTTAAACTAAAATATTTCAGTGAAACAATGGCAGAAGCAGCGGCTGAAAGTAGAAAAAAAGAACATGAAACCTGTTTTGTCAACAATGCTTATCAATTGGAAAAGCTGTAAATGTGTTTTCTTTAATTTTTCAAAACAGGCGTGTATCCTAGAGGATTTTATACCCCTTCTGAAATTTATGATGATATTAAAAATTACTTTGGAGCTCCATATAACTCTCAAACAAGCCTCCTGTCTTTATATGGTCACAGACCTCCTTGGTGTCTATTATATCCTTATAAATTACAGAAAGGGATTCATTATCCTCTATATGATCCTACGTCCAAGGCAGCAAGACTATATTCAAATGTTTTTTTTTCCATGACACAGGAACAATTGATCTAGGACTGAAACATATTATTATAAATCTACTCTAAAATAATACCAGATTCTGTTACTTTTCAGGTCTGTATCATCTGTGGGTTCTGAACTTAGTCGCAGAGTGAAAACTGCCTCCTCACCACCACAGAGGCCTTTCCGAGTCTGCAACCATGACCGTAGTGTACGGAAAGGATTGACAGCTGGGACATTAAGAGAGCTCATTGCTAAGGTTTGTTGTATATGTACATGACTTTCAGCAAAGTGGCACAGATCACATAGCTGTGTTTGTCTTTTTTTCCTCACCATCTTTGTTACAAAATATATCCTAGATCTGAGTTTTTATAATGCCACTGTAGCAATGTTTCTACACTGACTAGAGTACCACATTTACAATTGCTATACAGCACTCCGGAATTGGGTAACCTTAATACACATTGGGCATAGTGGAAAAATTATACAATAGAGTTGGGTGCCATGGATTCCTTTCAATGCCCACTTCATGTAACTTTTATTAACAAACAAGCTACATACAACACAGGGTTGGTAATGCAGACAAATTAATTGCAGGTTCATTTAGTCGTTTGTATTATCAAACAATATAGCAAAGCAATCTTTCTGTTCACCTTTCTCTCTTTGGACTCTACTAACCATGGTCATCAATAGGGGAAAACCCAAGGGGGTCATGACATCACCATCACGTGATGTACTGAGAGTAATCTTTCCTGCCCTGGAAGACCATTAGGCAAATACGGCAGGACAGAGGGGCAAATTGGAAGTTTAGGATTACTCCTAATGTGTCTCATTTCCTGACCTGGTATCTTTCCGGAGGAGGGAGCTTACCCCCCGTAGACGCTCAAGTTTTCTAACTCCTTATTGGGCAGAGCCAACCATAATCCAGTGTATCTGGTCCACTAATATATCTCTCTGTGAACCAATTAATAAGTATCAGAGATGGGCTTAGCTAAGTAATCCACAATTTACTAATTGACTACACCTGAGGAGGACTAAATAGATTTCTAAGGCTGAATATCTGAATCTCTTACACCAGCTTCGTTGGTTCCTATTTTGTGATTGAAAATTGTAATAAGCCATCGGATTTCATATCCAGTCAATAGACAATACAAGCATTATATTTATATGCACAAATATTGTAAACAATCCTGTTAGCCTTGCTTCACAATCTATAAAATTTAAATAAAATTATACTATGCATACATACATGATAGCTTATTAATAATACAATAAATAAGTTGAGTTAAGTAGCTGAACTCACAAATGTGATAAATTCTGAAAAATATTCAGAAATATGAACATACACTTGCTTTTTATCTAATACAAAAATCATATTGTGCAGTCGTAAATGTAGAGCCAAATCAAGGATAAAATGTGAAGGATTCTTGTTTAGGATGATAATGCAAGTCTAGTATAAGACCACTCAAATGTATTATTTACCCACACTGTTGTTAAAAACTATACAATATAATAGTAGAATAGTAGAGTAGGAGGCTAGGCCCCTATAGTTTGCATCCAATCATAATCAGTTTATGAATCCCATTTCCTATGCCCACCCATATGCCCTAGATCGGGGATGGCGAACTTATGGCAAGCGTGCCAGAGAGGGCATGCAGAAACCTTTCTGTGGGCACGTGCGCCTTTGCCACCACTGCTTTACCTAATCCCCCACTGAGCAAGAGGTCCTTCAGTGCTGGCTGAGGACCTTACCTGACAGTTTTCAGGATGGATCCATGGCCTACATGAAGGAGCACTCGCTCAAATAGGATAGATGCTGTTGAGCTCCTCCTCCGATACAGGCGTGATGATGTCACTAATCAGCACCTGCACTTCAGGGGAAGGTGCTGGTGAACAATGTCATTTTTCAGCACTTGTTACCGAAAAGATTCGCCATCACCGCCCTAGATAGTTCAGTGGAGCCATTATATATTTTCTTGTCTTTCTTTAAAGAGTATTAATTGAGGCAACTGGGGAAGGTAGAGGTGAAGTATAAAAGTTGCTGTCTTCAAACTCTGCTTGTCTCCACCATCTTAACTTCAGATGGCCAAAGTAGATATATTGTTTTCTCTTTTTAATAACATGTTTCATTTAACCTCTTTATCCAGGTTAATCAGTACCATGTCAGAATCCTCTAAAATTTCTCTGGAACACACATGCATTTTTAAAAGTATTTGATTCCAGACATTCAATCCATTAGAACTGTGTGTTTATGAGTGTCCCAAACAGTAAGAGTGCTGTCATGGCTAGTTTATTCATCACAGTAATGTCCCACATTCTACTGATCACCTGACTGGGATTAGACTTGTCTAGGTGGATAGGGTCAAGGTCTTTGCTGCTGGCAATACATACAAAATAAAGCATTTTTGTTTAGCCCACTAATAATGTTAATGTCAGTAGCAGAAGAGGAATTGTTGATGATTGATTGGCTATCTACATTCTTGGGAGAAATTCCTAAAGGAAGAATAGGTTATGAAACTTATCTAAAATGTATTATTTGATGTAAGCAGGTACCAAAGTATTTGGTAAACATATGTATGCAATGAGCAAACAGTGGATAATTCCCTCTCACAGCAATAATGAATATAACTTTGTATACATTTTACATGACACCAATATACCATAAGTTGTTAATAATAAAGTATGTCAGCAGGTGTTAGATTCCTTAGACCAGAAACTGAATGTGATTCATTTCATGGAATTCATACGACTCAGTTGAAGCTGATTTAAACTAAAAAAAAAACATTAAAAGTAAATTCCATCTATTCAGTAGAATGAGAATGTTATGTCTCACCGTGATTATGGGCAGGGCCTATAGATGGCTCAGTCAGAAGCGTTACTGCAATTTAAAAGAGTAGAGTTAGTGCACATACACATAAAGTAGGTTTTTAACCTTTATAATAAACCATTAGTACAGGTTACAGAACAACATTTCGGGGGTATAATCTACCCTTCCTCAGATGTCTGCCCCATATCCAGGAGTTTAGCACCACGACCTGAGGTGAAAAAATTTTATAGTGTGCACTTCTACTAATCTACTAGAACTCAGTTAGAAGGGCACCTCACTATTAGTCAGGGGTATAGGCAGGGGGAATCCAGGGAGTTAATTCTGATTGAAAAGTATTTTTAATAGTCAAATGTTGATTCTGTCATTTGTTATTTCACTTTGCATGGAATTATAAACCACATAGCTCTTTGGTTCACTGTTTAATTTAGTCTGTCTTTATATTTACAAAGAGGTGTGGTCAGTTAGTGGGTGTGGCCTAAAGTACCAAACGTTCTGTGCCTATAAGCTCCAAGTGATGTAAATCTGACTCGGATTATGGGACTGCCATGTTGATTAACAACTGTGCAAGTTTTTTCCTGAAGCGGGCATATTGTCTTGTGGAGTGCAGCCTCCAGTGTTATATGCATAGTTTACATGATCTAAAATGTCTGTATCAAAATTCACTGTATTCAGTTAAATACCAATAAGTATCCCTCTTAATATCATGTTTTTCTTGTAAGGCTATGGATGCTCTCTTCCTGACTGGAATTGTATCCTTAGTACTGGAGGATGATGGAACACTGCTTGACAAAGAGGACTTTTTTGACATGCTAGAAGATGGTTCTGTTATAATGGTCCTAGAGAAAGGACAGAGGTGGACCTCAAGAAAGGTATCAGAATTTATATCAGAGAAAATAAAAGTCAAGAAATGATGTGGTCTTGCACAGTGTAAGATTGAAACGTGATTTGTACAGGATGTGGCTGTGGATACCAAATGCTTTAATAAAATGTATCTCATTTGCTTTTATTGGGTCTAAAAGGTTATCTGTTTCTCAGAATTTATAATGTACATTCTAACTAGATGACCCTTTTTTTACTTCCTTAGGTGAACTATACTTTATATGTAGCCTACCTCTTTACTGGAGTCCTCCCATCAGCCATTAAAATCACAAACAGACAGATCCCTGCCCACTTATGGCCTTATAAAGCTCCTGAAGAGGCCCTTACATGATAATGTAATTAGGTGGATTTAATGTGCTTTTAAACATTACAAATAGCAGATTTTGTAAGAAAAAGGTACACTAAAATAGCATTCCATTAAGGAGATAAGTGAGAAGACAGCTGGTCCCCTGGGCTATATACATTAAATTACAAATAAAATTAGGCAAACCAAACTTCCTACCCTTTTATTACTTGGTGTTATCATTAACTAGACCAGTGGTGGCAAACCTTTTTGGCATGGAGCACCAAAAAGGGGATGTCATTCACCAGCGCCATCCACCGAAGTGTCGGCGCTGCTGAGTGATGTCATCACGCCTGCATCGGGGGAGGAGCACGCATGCGTCAGGGGAGAAAAGCTCTACTGCGAGCGAGCACTCCTCCGGTGCAGGCCATGGATCTGGCCTGAAAACTGTTGGATTGGGTCCGTGGCCTGTACTGAAGGTAGATTTGGTGACAGATCGAGTGCCAACAGAGAGGGCTCTGCGTGCCATAGGTTCGCCATCCTTGAACTAGACCCTTATCCTTTCATCACAACCCCTATATTGGCCTTTTTTCATTCACAGTAGTATATACAAAACCTAGGGTTACAACCTACACCCCAACTCAGCCATCTATCTCACCATAGTTACAGGGTAGAACTTCATGTCCTAATTCCACCACTTATATACTGTAGATATAGTAATCACAGACTCAGAACCAGCCCCCTTGTGGTCTCACTGGACATTATCTTCAGACTGACCCTTTGTCATTTATAATTCTTTTTCATTATCTTACTGTATAGACCCTATACTATCAATATTTTAGCCTGAACTTTGTATTGGATTGCTAGGCTAATGGAGCCATAGAGGACCATTTAAACATAAGCCAAGGTGAACTCATACTAACACTTCATAAAATACAGAATAATATACCCATATTACAGGATACATTAGTGCAGGAGAAAATATCAAATGTAGGAAGACTGCATTATCTGCATCAGATGATTTAAACACTACTCCCTACTTACATTTAAAATCTGGACACATTTGTATTTTTGTATTTGTATTTTGTATTTATTCATTTTTTATATAGCGCTGCTATATTATGCAGCATTTTACAGACATTCATCATTCACTTCAGTCCCTGCCCCATGGAGCTTACAATCTAGCTTCTATACTACATTGAGTTGTATTCCTTCTACTCAAGTACTAAGTCCACCATACATAATGGGTGATTCTAGCGTATCCATGTTTACATTCAATTTATTTTGTTGATGAAAGTTTCTTATAGGACTTTGTAGTAATACATGTAGACTGGTACATTTAGTAGCAGCTTAACTAGTTAAAGGAGACATCGATAGTGTACCTACATATTTTTTCTAAATTAGAAATATTATTTTGTCAATAATTCGAGGCTGATTTCCTAATGTTTCCATTTTTTCCAGGGTGTAATGTCTTATTCCACAAATCAAGTGAAGCCAAGAAATAGCCGAGACATTGCACGAATTACATTCGATGTATACAAACTTAATCCCCGTGACATGTTTGGAAGTCTTAACATAAAGGCTACTTTTTATGGATTGTACTCCATGAGTTGCGATTTTCAGTGTTTGGGCCCTAAGAAAGTGCTCAGGTTAGAAAGAATTTTATAAATCTACTGTATAATCTGCACTGTGTAAATTGAAATGTAACCACTCCCCATTCTAGAAAAATGTTTGTGTAGCAAAACAGGAATGAATCTAGGCCATTGGGTACTTCTGATTCTGAAGGTCATTTTTGCTGCCTTTGAGAAGCAAAGAATGCTGGAATTTGTAGTCTGAGGAAAGTAGAGGATCATAGTTTCTGTTCAGTGACTGATATGGTCTTTGTACTTTTCTCACTTCTAATATATGAGCAATAAACATTAATAACAAAGACTGTATTATTATTATTATTTACAGGGGCAAAAATAATTAGCTTTATAACTGGATTATTAATAAACATGGCCATCTCCATGCAGTGGGAGCATCCTTTGGATCTTTAGTTCAGAAAGCAGCATTTCCCTTTAAAACAAATTAAAGGTTACCTAACCAGTGAAAGAGTGATATAAAGAGGACCATCATATAGATAGAGTTAAAAAAATACTGTTTCAAAATAAACAAATAAGCTTGCACTTAACATACACTGTTGTTGAGAAATCTCATTATCAGTGTTTTTTTTCTAATTCCTGCGTAATATTTCTCTTACAGGGAGTTATTAAAGTTCCTGTCAGCAGCACTGCAGGGGATAGGAAGTTTGTTCCTCACAGCCTCTTCTGTTCTGAGACGTGTTTTGGAAGGATCAGATCACTGGCAGAGTAATCGAATATCTGAATACGAGGGGTGATTTCCTAACCTGTTGCGCAGTAGTCCCTTTTAACTATCAAACAACCAGAATATGATAATATGCTTTTAGAAAGTGATTCATTTACTATGCACATAAGCAGCATTTTATCATTAATTTTTACAGGGTTAAAAGAAAACTAGACATGGTACGTTGTGGGTCTGCATGCATGTTTCTGAAGTCTGATATGGATAAAATGGCTACATCCATGTTACAATTACAAAAATTGAATATTTTAACTTTCACAATCTACGAGCCACTGAAAGATTCCTCGAGACGGTAGTGAAACCATTATCACCTGTACTTAAAGTTTTTAAAAGGACAGCATTGTCTGTTGGCAGAACAAATGGCATAACTAACATGAATGATGCATTTTTTGAGATGTACTAAAGATAACCCAACGAATCAGAGATCTGTACAGTTTCTTGTAGAAAATAAATTTGAAATAAAATTTTCAGTTGACAGAAGTTCTGCTATAGATTTCATGACTACACATTAAGGAAGACTGTCAGAAAACATCCATTATTTAACCTCTAAAGCTATAACCTTGTTTCCTTGCAGAAGGTAAAGTAGTTTTGGTGCACATGACCATCAACTGTAGCTCTAATGTTTACAGAATACGAGATTCATTGATGATCAGGGATCCTTTATTTGATATTGTTTGCAGGCTGATGATTTGTTCATATAGAGAGTTTTGTGAGTGACAGACAATAACGATGAATCTTTAGCTAGAGGATCATTGACCTTTTCAGATTTTTACAACAATCTATTTTTTTTTTTACAGTAAAAGTCCAACAATGACTTGATTACAGTTACCTACTCAAGAAAAAGTTTCTAAATCTACACAAATTATTATTTCCCCAGTACTGTTCAAAAGAAAAAAAAATTCAGAAAGAGCGGCTACAAAGCACTCCCAGTTATCAAAGCAAACACAAACTGAATAGTTAAATCACCAGGAGCATATAATGTAAAAGGAAATCATATTTATTGGCACAATCCAGATGATAAATTACAAAACATACAGAAAATGAGGGCATCCCTCCTCCTAATATCCATAATTATAAAAACAAAACAAATATTCTATTGTATTTTCTTTGACAATTAGGAATGCTTTTTAGCCCCAATTTCTTAGTGTATTGAAATAGCTGGTTTAGGGGCCCAGCACCCACCCCTTTAAATTGCAGGGTTGTTTTGGTTACATGTAGTGTCATCCCATATGTTTAAAACATTTTCCCAGCACTAGAATCATTAACAAAGTAAACATTACATTTAATCAAAAAAATAAAGATATTTTGGGACAAAATGGGATATTGCCTTCTTCGGGGTCATTCATTAAACTGCAAATTAAATTCATGAATCTGCAAAAATTAGGCCACTTACCAATATGTTGTCTAGGTAAAGATGATGTAATTTTGAAACAGGCTAAAATTCCCTACATGGAATGTTTTGATCGAACTTTTCGATTGGATTTTTCAATAGAAAAGTAGCCATACTTTTGGCTACTTTTCCATCGAAAAATCCAATTGATGAATTCAATTGAAACATTTCGATTGGTAAAAATCAATTGAAAGATATCGATCAATATTTACCAATCAAACAGCGATGTTTATAAGGAACAAATTTGAAAAGGCGTAATTGCCCTTTTCGAGTTTAATCAATTTTGCACTAAAACTGCAGAATGTAGTATAAATATATTAGCAACTGAAAATACCTAAACATCAAATAGCATATAATAAGCAAGGAAGATTTTACAGTCATATAAACTGGTTAATATGGTAGAGTAGTATGTGCCCCAGTGGTAGCTATCATTTCTGTTCTTTAAATCATCTGTTAGTGTATACATTATAACATCTGTTAGTGTATACATTATAACATCTGTTAGTGTATACATTATAACATCTATTAGTGTATAAATTATAACATTTCTGGGGTTTTTTTTAACAGTTATATACTTTTTCCTGTTCCTAAAATGTTTTAAATAAATGTATTTTCTTAAAGTACTATGTCTATATGTACTGCATTACAAAGTAAAATGAATTTCAAGTCATAATTGTTGTCCATGTTCACAAGAGGGCAAACCACAGGTAAACCATCAGAGGAGTTCATTAACAGGACAATTATTTCCAGAGGTCTAGGAACCCATAGCAACCAATAAGAGGCCGGCTTTCATTTTTACAGCTTCCCTTTATTAGTATTATTGCTTTCTGCTGAATGGTTGCTATGAATTACTAGACCTTAGTTGATGACTTCTCCTGTTCGTCTCTCTTTCTAATGACCATGCTACTATATATACCTGCATTTATTCCTGTATTGAAATCTGAGTTGTAGATCAATACTGTATTTTACATACCATAAGAATCATCCTAATAGTTGAATGCAATTTAAAAAAAAACCTTATACTTTATACATTAATTTTAAATGACGTGCATCTTATGGTCCAAAAATATGGATATGAAGTTCAGTGCAGTTCCACTGTATTTTAGCAACAGAAGCAGAATGTTAATATCTATTTTTCAAGGTTGCCAAATGCATCATTTCTAAATTCTGCTGGCAGAATTCTCTCTCCCCAAAGGGAACAGCCTTTCTCCCAATCTCTCTGCTCCCAGGCTCCCCGTATAAATCAAATCATTTACTATGTTCTCCTTTTGACATTTAAGGCACTTCACTCTGTTGCCCCTCCCTGCATTTCCTCACTTGTATGTTCGTACATACGTCAACTGCGCTCCTCCCAAAGCAACCAGCTTTGCATGCCACAAACTAATACTGTCTTTTCTTATCTTAAACTCTTTTTGCTCTCTGCCCCCCACATATGGAATTCTATAGCCCTTTATCTTCGTCAGGAATATTCCCACTGCACTTTTAAAATCAAACTGAAGTCCTATCTTTCGGAGCACTAGCACTGATATTTATCACTGATTTTTATGTATATATGTTTTTCGCAAAGGGGGAGGAGCACACTTCACCCGACCACATGACCTGCTGACAGCCAATCAGAAGAGGCATCGGAGGTCATGTGTGGGGCTCCGAGCCACAACAAGAGGCTCGAGAGCTGCACATTGCCGACTGCTGTTCTAGACAAACCTGCTACAAGACAAGACTATGCCTTGCATTAAATGGTAAAACTGCCTCATTGTGGATCAGTTGATGTTTGCAATAGACATAAACAGAATTTCTACAAACTATAATAATGTTATAATGCTATTGCTAGTTCACCCATATTCATATCACAACGGCAAGTAACTGTCAAGGTTTCACTTTTCTAACATTGCCAGTTACTGAATATGACACTAAGAAAACTGATCATTTTGTAAATGACAGAAATAAATCCCACCAAAACATAATTACTCTAAAACACATTTATAATTGCAATGTAAATATTTAGAAGGGTTGCATCACCTATTTTTAATAACTGATACAGCACGTGATAATTAAACAATTTTTGTTAAATGTTTTCAAAATTTTTTGCAGTAAAAAATATGGCCCATGGTCTTAAGACAGGGATGAAATACATCAGGTAAGTAGGGTTTTAGGATTCTCTTTACAATCCCTGTTTCTATTTCCTATCCACCTTGTAAAGGAAACATGGCCTGTATAAGCAACAAGTGTGTTCAAATTGCATCTTAATAAATGATGGCTGGAGAAAGACTATAGCAGCATTATATAGGGTGGATTTGAGAGAACCAATCAATTTAAACAGTTACCCTGTCCTTCTCTAAGGTCTGTTAGCTTAAAGGGGCACTATAGTGCTGATATAACATACATATAAAACTCCTTTATACTAAGCCAATTGCTGACACAAATAGTTAAAAAAAAGTTTAGGGAAGAAATAGTACTTTCCCATTGTTTCCCTTAATTAGTTTTTTTGAGAGCTGACATTTTCCTCTCCCTCTCCTTTCTGTTCTGCATGAGAAAAAAAGCTCCCTGACTGCTATTGGTTAAGCAGTGTGCTGACCTTTTGGCCGCCTAAATTAAGTGGAAATGCAGGAGATTACAGAGGGAAAGCTGACTTGTGCACATGTGCTAAGTAGTAAGTAGGGGAAAAATGTCTGGAGGAGGGTACCATTTCATGGGAAACTGGCCAGTACACATCACACACACATTTCCTGGTGCAGGAGTTTCAGTGCTGCCTACTCAATCATTCTGTGTCACATGAAACATCTACGGGGAGAAACGCTTCTCACTAAGGTATAGTACTGCATATGTAAAGATGTAATCTGACTATAGCTCCCCTTTAACATGGTGTAGTCACAGTTTTGGTACCTCTGGACCTCCTATCTTCCTTCACAAATATCATTAAATGGACTCAAGGAGCTTTGTTTTTGTAGTACAGTTTATTAGAGTAAACACAAGGACAGAGGTGTTTCTCTTCAGGTGTTACAGGATTTATATCACAGCGGATTTAGCATTTGAACAATAGTCCTTACACTGTCAGCTGATAACTGTCTATTAATGCCAGGCACCACTGTACGGATATTGCTTAAATTGTAACATTTGGAGAAAAACAACAGCCATCCTGCCATTTCTAGCTTTGATAACAGATGCTAAGAAAATGTATACACAAATCTACACTCAATGATTAGAAGCATAAAGCAATATAGTATATCTTTTCTTTCATATCTACATTTTAGATAATGCAATGCTGGTGAAATTTGGCATTAAAAACTATAAACTATATCGCAATACCCTGGGTGAAGAAAATCAGTAGCAAATAGCAATTGTAATCAGCTGATGCAATGAAAGCAATATCATTCTGAACTCCCAGGCTTTGATTCAGACATAATGGGATGACCTGAAGAAATAATAAGCCATAGTTATAAACAGAAGTAAATAGAATTAGAAGTTAAATAAAATACATTAATACCAGGCTTTCCCATATAATCTTGATTACCGTATTCAATGATATTCTATTTAGTATTAATTCTAATTATTTACAAAATTGCAATCACATTAGCAATGTGTAATGGAAAATTAATGTAGAGAAAAAAACTCTAAAATTATGGAGCATATTAAGCAGTGAATTTGCCCTCTACCAAAATAAAGTTAATTGTACATATACATGGTATACTCACATACACCATAACTCACTTACTTTCTCATTGATTGGTTACTCTCCAAGGTGTCAAGTTGAGTTCTGGGATTCTGGAGCAACTTACAAAATCTCCTGGGTACGCATTTCCTAAGAACACATTTCGAGGCACCTCTGTAATTCTGGTGTTGTCACAGATTATCCGAGCCAATGTCACTCGTTCTATTGAAGCCCTCTGTGCATTATTGAATACCGAAGACTGCTCATAATAAAACCTAAATACAATGAAATAGACGTTTCTGAGGATGTCTTATGGATCTTATTCCCTTGTTCATTTACTAATAAAACTGATTTTTCTCAAGATTTTCTCTCCAGGCATTTCAACACATACATTTTATATAAAAGATTACCTATTTACCTTCCTTTCCAAAACTAAAACAACTGAGGTTATTCCTATGTAAACTAAATCAATGATTAAGGCAGGCCTCAAATTATGACCTTTTTTTGGGATACATTGAGATCAGCGCTGTAAAACCCTGCAACCCTTATATGCTTTTAAGTGCAAAAGATTAGGGGGGTAATTCACTATTCTCCGAAGTGAGGTGCGTAGTCTTCGCCTCACTTCGGAGGATAGTGAATTACCCCCTAG
>WMED01012193.1:0-14917 GCA_019650415.1 Pipa parva
GTCGAACCATACTGTATGAATGTATGATCCGACTTACATCGAAATTCGGTTTACGACACCTCGTAAGAACGGATCAACGACGTAAGTCGAGGACTACCTGTATTAATTTTGACTTTCCTGAGACACTGTTGTGTCAGTGGCAAAAGATTCCATCTAGGAAGTAAACACAGAAAGTAAACACAGTAGTACTGCTACACAGATGGAATAATTATTTCCTTTGCTCACATAAAAGACTGACTAAGTATATTAGAAAAAAAAATGTATTGTGCATTTACAACACACATTACTTTTTATTAATCGGACTAGACTGTTCTTTTAAAGTGTAAGTAAAGTTATGGACAAAACTATACATATATTTTACATTTATAAAGTATAAACCTAAACTTAAACATTAAAATATAAAAATTATTTTAGGATCAGGAGTCCTCACCTCTTAATCAAACAGCCCTGCTCCTCCAGCTGATCTGTGTACAGGCACTTCCTGTATAGTGTCGATAAGCCCCACCACCTGCACATTTTATCAGTTACTCAGAATTTTTAAGCCTTTCATTCATTTAAAAGAGAAGGAAATAAGTCAATAAAATATATTGCAAAAAGATTTACCCAACAGTGGCAAATAGACAAGCAAATAACGGCTTAAAGTGTAAGTAAACCATATTTAAAAAGATATCCCCACTAAAGTATTATAAAGAAAAAAAACAATTACTAAAATCCTGACTCACCTCTTCATTCGGCAGAAATAATTATCCCTCAGTAACGACTCACTGCTTCAGCCTGACTTCTCTAATAGTATGAAGCCATGCCCCCTCCCCTCCTCTCCCAGAATTCCTCTGAGCTAAGCCAATAGCTCAAGCTATTGGAAAGTTTATTCAATTCACTAAAGTCCAAATTGCTGAGTATAGGTGCGAATGCGCCAGATAAAGACAGTCGCAATAGGCTACTACTGTCACTGTCGCGTCTTTATAATGAGAATATTGTCGTAGCCGCGACTTTATTATGGGAAAATTGTCGCAATCTTAACATTAAAAAATTGTCGCGACTTTATAAGGGGAATCCACTGTTTGCGAATTTGACAGTTGAATTCGCACCTTAGTGAATAACCCCCTTGGTCCTCTCGCCCTGTCACCCAATCCTGTAGCTTCTGAATCAGACACTCCCTCCCCTCAGAATCTAAAGGGGGAAAAAAGGAGCCTTGTGTAGACTCTGCTTTGAATATAACAGCATGTTAAACACAGCCTGGGCAGTATACATCCTTTTTGCTAATTCTGTGAGTATATAGGGTGGAGGTGCCCTTATACTGTCCTACAGGAACTGAGGGAAATCAGTCTTATTGTTCTGTTAAAAAATGAACATTTGACATGTGCAAACTGTGAAAAACAAAACATGGTAATAAATAGATACTGTAGCTGTAGATGTTTCTCAAGGTGCTATGACTAAGGATGCTAACATAAAGTAGAAAAAGAAGAAAAGAGAAAGACAGCATATCCCCACAAAACAACACACACATTTATATGGTAATCTAAGATTAAAGCCTTTATTATATACATTCTGGGCAAAAATGTGTGAATACTTAACACAGCACACTGGTGAAAACTTAAAACATCAATTTACAATGCATGAAATTGATTAACAAGCCCCCCCCCCCCCCCCCCCCACTAAGTCTTTAAAATTATTAACCATAATGTTATCATGACAAACTAAAGATAAAACAAAAGTATTGCAAATAAACGGCTATTCCCATATTAACAAGGTAATCACTAATAGGGGGTAATTCAGCAAAAAGCGAACTTACCCTCCGATCCTTCATATCAGCTCACAGAGATTGTTACGCGTTCTCTGATGTACTGCACGCAGACAACAGCGAACGCTTTAAAGGGATTCCAGTCTTGGTGAGGCGTCTCTCGGGACTGGAATCCCTTTAAAGCGTTCGCTGATGTCCACGTGCAGGACATCAGCGAACTCGTAACAGTCTCTGTGAGCTGATGCGAAGGATCGGAGGGTAAGTTCATTCTTTGTTGAATTACCCCTAAGTCATGAAAGTCAGTGTTACCAGGCAGCATTTGATGTTTGGTGCTAAAGCAGCTAACTAACTGCATGGAGGCACAAAACCGTGCAGTGGAGAAGGAGTAAAGGCTCAAGGATGCACCAGACAAGTTTCAACCCTTTCACTCAAGGTGGGGCTGCTTCTTGAGGTGTATTTTACAGAGTCTGAAGGATAGGCCTGTAGGCACTTTTGTACACCACTGTCTATGCATTTTGATTTTTTGTGGAAATCCTAAATATGTAGAGACTGGGATTAAACAACAACAGCAAGGCAAGGTAAACATTGCACCTCTATATATTAATATGTTTAAACTGTTCTATTAGAAAACAACTACAGATTTAGGCAGTGGCAGACACCAAAGACCCACCAGAGAAGCTGATCCATAGGGCCCACCACCTATTCACAAAATCTGCTATGTAAGCACACACAAACCTGAATGATAAATAAATGATAAATCTGTTTCAAAGAACATTACTGAGCACCCTATTAATTCCTGACCCTAGCCCTAATATGCTTTTGGGTAAAGACTTGGGCCCACAGAATGGTCCTCTAATGGTCCAATCCAATTCTGGATTGCTGGATCTATATATATATATATATATATATATATATATATGGAAGACAACGAATTGAAATGATAAAAGTATAATAAGGGTACATTTTCTCTTTAACCTTTATTTCTAACCTGAAGTGCTTCTTGCTTTTGTATTACAAACAGGGTTAATTTTATCTATTGTGTTTCTACTGGTTAACAAACAGTAATAGCTGCAGATATCCCTGGGGCAAAACATCACTTCCAAGAAATCTATTGTCAGCAAGCCCAAGGCGACTTACTGCAAAAACACAGCTTCGGAGAGTGGAGGGAAGATGAGTTTCATTTTTATGTATAGAAAATACAGTGCAGGAGTCAGTGTGCAGACATAAGCATGGTAAGTGGCATGACACTGCATTACACAGGCATGAGTATAATATATGCCATGGAATGGAGGCCCTTTAATAAATCTCATACATGATTTGATGGAATAAAAATTGTACTGTACTGAATCATCTTTACGCAATTGTTTTATTGTTAAATATGGGAGATGATCACATTTTGCATCTTCACCATTTATTTAATCAAATCTTCTACATCTATGGTTTACGCACATCTTGATCATCTGTTTATCAAATATTTGTAATCATTATAGTTAATCCCATAACATTTTAAATACATGTAAAATGATAATAACTCATGTAAAGGCAATGTTAGCACACATTTCTTTAAGTGGTAATTGGCATTTAGCATGCATATCAAGCGTGCCTCAAATGAATGATAGGGCCCCTATGCAATTACCTTAGCTACTCACTAACACTTGGAATAAAAACCACACCTGCTGTTAATCTGTCCTATGAACTACAGCAACAGTGATTCAAAAGCTGAAGAAACTGAGAGCTTCATACATGGCAGTCAAAACAAGACTTAGGCAAGCTAAAATTTCCTTTTCTCTTGTACATCCTCTAAGACTCATAGTACAGGATAATTGAACAGTAACATTCTACAGCTACTTGGTTGAGGCATCTGAGAGGCTGAATACTAGAGAACCTTCATATTGTCTACTTTTGGGCAAAAAAGCCTAATCCTTAAAAACCATTAGGTAGCACACTCCTATCACATGACCTACTCTACCTATGCCAATGTGTCAGCTCTGTTTAGAAGGATTTTACCCTTTCAACTCATCCATTTTTCCACAGACCAAATTGTTTGGGTTATATTAATGCACTGTTAAGATCTAAATACATATTTACCTCTCCCCACTTTTTGAAATCTCACTTCTCAAACACACAGCTCCAAAGATTCTAACCTTCACCACTGTACAGATATTTCTTTAGTGAGATTTTAATGGTGTGCTGGACCCAGTTAAAGATAGACTAGGGACCACAATGAATGGTTATCTCTTGTAAGTCATTAGACTGGGTCCTGGTTAGTTGGCTTTTAGATATCTGTCTGTAGAATTATCCAGACACACTGCTCTATTTATGTCATAAAGTGACCCATAAAACTTTATCCATAATCTAGTATTGGTCTCTGCAGATTTCAATAAAATAATGTAATTGTCCAAATATTGATGTGTGTAATCTCCTCTGTCCACTCATCATCATAACATTTGACTGTCTTGGCCACTTCAATTCCATTTACTCACATCCGTAGACTATTTCTCTGTGGTTTAAAAATGAAACTATAGCAACAGCTAACACAAAGAAGGAGGTGTGCCTAAGTAACCAAGGGCTTCTAGGGGCATGGATGGAGACGCTGCAGAGCTGAGTATGGGCAGCAGTTGTAGCAAAGCAACATCCTTAGATGTCTGGGCCACTGCCACCCCTATAATTCACATAATAGTATGTGTACAGCAATAATATCTAAACAGGTCCATATGTATCAGGACAAGGAAAAAGTTTATTTCCATCATTCTTCTCAAAAATATAGAATTCCCATTACTGGGATTTACTGGAGATTTACCAAATTATGCTGGTCTCAGTTGTATACAATATATTTATAATATCAAAGCCATTTAAATGCAAATAAATACATGTTACTTTGTTTTTTATTCCTGACATAACACCAATGTTAGCCTTTAAGGAAAACATTATCTGACCTACAATTTATTCAATCCAAGCTTCCAATATATCAGGCTTCTGTTTGTAAATTACTCTCTGCATTAGCGTTCTAAGAGCTAGTACAGTGATGGCCAAGCTTTTGAGCTCACTGAGTCAAAAATCGTCAAAAAACCGAGCACAACTTGGGAGGTGTGTCACTTTAAGAAAAATCCATTGATAGTTGTAACAAACAGTGTCAGCATCCAAAAGCGGGGCAACTTTCCTACTGTGAGTGCAGCATGAGCAGCGCCATGACGCGTGTCAGCAAAAATATCTGAGTATGTCACCTCTGACACAAGTGTCATAGGTTAGCCATCACTGAGTTAGTATCACATTGACTTATATACAAGGTATCTGCATTTCATGGATAAAAACAGGGAGGCACAGGGGAAAAGTGGGACCATGGCAACAGCCACATACTGTAACTATAGCACTACCTGTTCAGCTGAGGTCTGATGCATGCTCTGCACAACCAGCTTAAATGGACAGACCTGTCCATTCACTGATTTGATTATTTGTAACTGTTTCTGGGACTCTCCAGGATACCTTGGAAAATAAATCTGAAACAATACGCTACTAAACCACAGTAAATACATAGTATACTGTATGTACTGTATTGTATGTTCCAGTCCACACCATTGTTTCAGCAGTAATGACACCTTATAACTGCACTAACAAACAATCTCACTCAGTGTTGGATTTACATCTCAGGAGTTTTAGGCCACACCCACTAACTGACCACACCCATTTGTAAAAATAAACACAGACTAAATTATACAGTGAACTGTATTGCTGTGTGACTTATAGTCAGAATCAACATTTGATTATTACAAATACTTCTCAATTAGAATTAATTTCCTTGACTAACCCTGCCTATGTCCCTGACCAGGAGTACGGTGCCCTTCTGACTGAGCTGCTTATAGACACATGCCTTTTGTGCCTGTAGAAAAATCCAGCCCCAGTCCCACTGATGACTTGGTCCTAATTAGATCAATGAGGGTGGGAATAATTAATGAGGTTGAGCTTGTGAAACATATTATAGAAAACTGTTGAGATTGAATGGTTGTTTGTTTATGCGTGGCTGGGGAATTTGTAGGAGAGCATTAGTGTCTAAAGTTGTGTTTTTAAGTGTGCACATTAATATGGGGTAAGTGTTTGTGAGTAATTAAAAAATATTAATGGGCATGGTCATATAAGTCTGAATTCATGGATGTCTGTTTGCCTGCATCTGAGGCTAAGGTGTTACCCAACACAATTCTGTTTAACTTTATGCAGATATTATATATATATATATATACTGTATATATATACTGTATATATTTGAATCTTATATTTGTGACTTGAGCTGCTTTTAATAGCTGTGAATTCAGCTGGGTTCTGTCAATGCTGCCATAAGAGTTTAGGTAGAAGATTAGAAAAGTAAAAATAATAGTGTCTACTTTTTTTTTCAATACTGCCAATTGAAAAACACCATTGTGTTATTGAAAATAATTAACTTCTTTAGCAAGAAGTGTGTTTTTTTGGAAAAATCACTGAAAGCACCTTAATTTTCCATTTTACAAATACGTCTGATATTTTTCACAACTGTGAGGAAAGCTTCCCCCACGGCTCTGTGGAATATTCTGCAGATGTTTGTAACAGTCAAACGGAGTTCTCTTTTTGGCCACCTAGTTACAACTTTTTGTATGTATAGATTAGGTTACCATAGTGATATCACACAAGTATTGTGAAAAAAACAAATACATATCAATAACCACAATTTCTTTGATGTAACAGTGCACAAATAATTATGCTAGGGATATAAATAAAAATAAGTGAAATGTCTGAAAATATGGTGCAGTATGGATTTTTTCCATACTTTTCAATAATTTCACCTATTTAAAAAAATTCCATCATTGTGAATTTTCAATAACGCCATTTCTTCTGCCGCAAGTTCTTGATTGACTGGTTGGTATTTACCAGCTCTTTTTACAATTAGAATTTCCTGAAATCTGTTTACTACTTCTGACCTGGCATAATTGAAATGTAGCAATATCACATGAAAACAGTTTCTTTTTACCTAAAATTGGGGCAAAAAGAATGTGCCAAAGCCAGGCCTCCTTCAGACTGTACTTCGGTATGATTCAGTTGGGCTGACACCAATCCAAATTTCAGTTTGAAGACCACAGTAAAGATACTGTAATACCCTATTTATGCTTTACTTATTATTTATAAAAATATTAGATTAAAAGGGGGCATAGATTGGATAGATAGCTAAACAGTGTTTGTCAGTACAGACACTGTATGGACAGTAACTTTTTCCTGTTCTTGAGAACTACGGTAGGTGGCAGCAGTGTACACTGAATATACAGAGATTTCTGCAATCATAAATAGTAAATCTGAATTATATTCCACTAAAATATTAGGAGATTTAACAGAACAAATACAGGGTGTGTCACGTTGCAGTAAATGTTTAATGTTTACCACTAAAAATAGAAAAATCATTACATATGTTACATTTAAAGGAGACCTAATGGCATTTTCTTACATTTGTTAAACATTTGCATAAATGATTTTATATAGGAATATTCTGAGATAAAGGGTTGATATATTATTGGAAATATTATTCAGAAGGCACATAAACATAATTTATTTGCCCAAGATGAAAATCAACATAAATATGTTAATGTAACAGCCAGTGAGTGTCAGAAAAGTAAAAGTGATGGGTTAACCTCATAAATATAGGAATCATTTCTCAGAAATTACTGCAATTTCACTGGACCTTATGGGCTAAAAATTCCAGGAGTCAGCACAAAGCTACAAGCATCATCATCATCATATCCATAAATCAGTACAGAAAAGAACCTAGCATTCTAAGGGGGTTATTCACTAAAGTCTGAAATGTTGCGTATGGGTGCAAATTTGCCAGATAAAGACAGTCGCAATAGGCTGCTACTGTCACAGTCACATCTTTATCATGAGAATATTGTCACAGTCACGACTTTATTATGGGAAAATTGTTGCAATCTTAACATTAAAAAAATTATTGCGACTTTACAATGGGGAAATTGTTGCAGATTTGCTATGGGAATCCGCTGTTTGCGAATTTGACAGTCAAATTTGCACCTTAGTGAATAACCCCCTAAAAGTTAAGCTACGGTGAACAATCAGAAAGAAAATCATATTATATAAGATATAAATTCATGATTTCTAATGAAAATATGAGTCATGATGTAAACCTATTCTATTAATGATATGGTATTACTGTGAGGTCTGTATGCATTCTAAATGCAGTTTAAAAAGGAACTGTTTTAGAGCATGTTTCCCAGGAATCAGGAGGGGAGAGTATAGGAGAGTAGATAGCTTAGAGCAGTGATTTTCAACCGGGGTTCCGTGGAACCCAAGGGTTCCACAAGGACAACCCAGGGGTTCCGCGACACACTGGTTGATGGCATCATTACCCGGCTCATCAGAGAGATCGCATCGATCTCTCTCTTATGAGCCGGGTAATGATGCCGATAGCTAATGATTCGATCTCTGTTCCTGCTAACAGTGATCTGACAGCAATCACTGTTAGCAGGGACAGAGATGGCATCATTACCCGGCTCATCAGAGAGAGATCGCAGCCTTAGATCCATCCTCTGTGACCCATCGGGTATGTAGACGTCAGTGACGTCACGCTCTTTATGCGATTTCTAGGGTTTCCGGGTTTCTAGGGGTTCCGCCAGAAATTTTATTACATCAAAGGGTTCCCCTGAAGAAAAAAGGTTGAAAAACACTGGCTTAGAGGCATTGTGTGGGTGGGGCATACCCCTGCACACCACAGAAAAACATGGATAGGTATGGTGGGAAGATAATGGTGACCCCTTCAAGGGTACTAGGGAGTAATCCATGTACGCTGGCTTGCAAAGGGGTGAAGATATACAAGTGGCAAAGGGAGAAAGAGAGCTTGGACCAGAAGAGGCAGCAGCATTATGAGGTGGAGAGGGGGGATTAGCAAGGGAGGACAGGGAGCCAGGGTGAGGAAGGAAGAGGGCCATTGGAAGTGAACAACAGGATGTAACAGCTGCTGTCTTGTGGCACCCCTGTATCATATCTTCACAAGATCCTCAGGAGATGGGTAGCGGGCACTCTGTGGACCAGGAAGCAGGAACCAGCAGCCAAGGAAGATGGCAAAGAAGTGGTGCTGATACACTTTCACCACCAGGTACTGCATTGAACACTGGTCACATTAACCCTGAAAACATACAACAGAAAAATACAGTAGAAGCGTGAGGGGTTTTGCGGGAGGGTAATTTATGTCACAGCAATACAGTTGAAAATAAGAGAGGTGGACTAGGAGGTAAGGGATCAGTGACATCTTTATTAGACCGTCTCAAACAAATGTTGGTACAGTGGGAAGCAGGACAGAAAAGAATAGGTGGGGAAACAATGGATAGCGGGGGAGAAAAAAATGGAGGTGGCAATAAGGGGGCAGTCCTGTCATTGTGTAGAAAAGGATCAACAGGAAGAAAAAGGGACAGAAAAATAGAATACTGTGGCCATTAGTGACCAGGCAAGAGGGCACACGTATCTTTGTTTCAAAGTGCCATTGGGTGCTCATCTGAAGCAGGAGGTGAGAGAAAAATTATGGAAAAAGGAGTATATAGATATCTTTACATTACTTCCTTTGGATAGGTCTCCAATAGAGAGATGGGGAAAAAGGGAAGAAGCACAGGTAGGAAGAGGATGAGGACAAGAGATGGTTTAGATTGATACCCAGGACATTTGAGAATTGGTTGCAAGCATTTTGCATGTTTGCTAGTATGACAGATCAAAAGTGCCTGGAGCAATGTTCAGCTCTATTTTGTTATCTTGATAGCATCTGGGAGGCACATAGGGTGTATGGGGGGATGGTTTGGTTAAAGTATGATGAGCAGTTCAGACAGAGGATGTCAGTGTGGCCAGATATGGGATGGGAGCATTGTGACATTACTTTATGGATGCGTGTCATGAATAATAAATCATTTCAGGCATATGCAACAGGGGGTTTTGGGCGCCCTTTCCAGTGGTATGCACCCACACCAGCACTGTTTTAAAAAAGGACAAAATACTACCGGTAGATACAGGGACAGTTTTGGAAAAGGGGGCGACACCAAAGAAGCTAGAGGTGATGCTTCCCTAGCTAAGGGAGTACCCAAATAAATTAAAAGCAAGGATTTTGAAAGATGGATTCACATTTGCTTTTATAATTCTGGCTCAGCAAATACATAATCAAGTTAATTGCCCTAATTTAAAATCCTCAGTATCCTTTGATAGTCCAAGAGAATTTGTCTAAGGAGGTGGGGCTGGAAGATTAGCAGGTCCATTCCCTCAGCCTCCTATGAACAATTTGAGGATATCTAATTTGGGGGTCATACCAAAGAAGGACATGGGAAAATTTAGATTGATAGACCATTTATCTTACCCTAAAGGATGTTCAGTTAATGATGAAATAGATAGGGAACTGGTGTCGGTAAGTTATATCTCATTTAATGAAGTGATCAAATTGATGAGATGAACAGGCAAGGGAGCACTGTTAGCTAAGGCAGATATTGAGTCTGTGTTTCATTAGCTGCCAGTGAACCATGAGTCCATACACTTATTGGGTTGTCAATTCATGGCAGCCATTATAGCCAGAAAAGTTACATTAAGACAGCTGCACTCCCTGCTGGAAAAAGCTAAACTTTGCTATGAGAATAATACCAATGGGGAAGATTTTTTTTACGCCATTTGGCATTGGCAACTAGCAAAGCAAAAGAACCCCATCATTTTATTAGGCTAATAAAGGACCATAAGGCAGATTTGGCAGGAGATTATAATTAATTAAATGGTATGTCCAATTGGATAGCAGAGCAAGTTACAAACGCAGGTCTGGAATTGTTTACGGATGCTGCAGGATCTATGGGTTTTGGGGCATATTTTGGAGGGCAGTGGTGTGCAGAGCATTGGACACTGGAATGGAAGGATACTTGATCAAGAATCTTACCTTTCTACAGTTATTTCCATTGTGGTGGCGATTGAAATATAGGGTCATAGGCTGGCGAAACAGTCAGTGATGTTTAAGTGTGACAACATGGGAGTGGTGATGAGCATTAATAATTTGTCTTCATCATCCCCCACCCCCCAAGTGTTAGTGCTGTTGAGGCATATGATTTTGCAGTGTCTGAAACAAAACATGCTATTTAAGGCAAGGCATATCCCAGGTGAAATTAATGACATTGCTGATTTTCTGTCACGGTTTTAGTAGATTCTGGGAACTCACCCCAGCATCACAGAAGGAAGGAATACAGTGTCCCGCAGAAGTTTGGACAATCATTGGAAAGGTATGAAAGCCTGGGTACAGCAGTCTTTAAGACCTAGTACCGGGGCACAGAATGAGAGCATTTGGGAGGAATGGCTCCTGTTAGCAGAACCAATAGAGGGAGGTTTGACAGAGAATGACTCATTAGACTTATTGGTGTGGTGGGTAGTCACATATTTTCAACAAGGAATTTCACTAAGCACTTTAGACAGGAAATTAGCAGCGCTACCGTAGCTTTTTTATTATTGTTGGCAGGATTATACAAAAGAGTTTATTGTAAGACCAGGGATAAAAGGTTTTAAGAGGTGTAAGAGGGGTCAGGATTTGTGGAGGCCTATAACTTTGGCTATATTGGAGGTGTTGGTGGCTTTAAGGAAAGTGGTTAGATCCATTTTTGAAGGGGATTTGTTTAGTATGGCATTTTCATGGGCCTTTTACGGGGCCTTTAGAATAGCAGAATTGGTCAGTGCTAGTAAAAAAAAAAAGGTGGGGGAGGTCCTTGGTAATTAATATACCAAGGTCCAAGGCAGGGGCTTCCCAGTAGTATTATACCCTGCTGTCAGATGCTACGCGTGTCCTGTGCAGCTTTATAATGAATATATGAAAATACATCCTGAACAGGGAGGTTCATTCTTAATGCATAGAGATGGTTCAGCATTGTACCAATTTCAGTTTATAGAAGTTTTTCAAAAATGTTTACTATTGGTAGGATTAAGTTATAAGGAATACAGTATTTAGGAGAGGGGTGGCTACAGAGGCAGCCAGGTAGGGACTAGAGGAAAGAGTTATAGAAAGAATTGGGAGATGGGAGTCTAGAAGATTCCAGTTATAGATAAGACCATCAAGGGTGGAGTTCTAAAAAGGGGGGGGGGGGTGGTAAGATGTTATCACAGTACTGTTGTAAATGTTATGTACAGATGCTGACTAGTGTAAAGTGTGGTTAGTAGGTCATTCATTTGTTTATTGGGTAGGACATAGGGCTATGGTGAGAAAAAATGGGAGACAGGTAAAGTTTAGGAAGGAGGAGGTGGAGGTTAATTGGTCAGGTTGTAAGGGGATTGCAGTGGAGAGGGATGATTCTGTTGATGAGGGAAACAGCAAGGAAACTGCCCCTACGAAACATAATTGTGATACACGCTGGTGGAAATGATCTGGGGTCATTACCTTTTAAATTTTTAATGAAGGGCATTAAGTGGGATTGTCTCACACTATGGTTAATGTTTAAAAATGTGGTCATAGTGTGATCAGAAATTGTCCCAAGATTGGTATGGAGGGGAGCAAAATCTCATGCAAATATAGATAAAACAAGGATAAAAGTTTGTTCAAACTAATGGGGGAATAACTATGACACAGGGAGGTAGAAAAAGATCGCTCTTTTTTCCATCCAGATGGAGTTCACCTGAATGATATTGGTTTGTATATGTTTAATGTAATACTACAGGAAGCCATAGAATGAGCTAAGGATGTGTGTCAGCGCATGCTGGCCTGAGGGAACATGCCGGCTTGTGTTGGCACTTGGCACTTGGATCGTGTCAGTCTGCCAGTTGGGTGGAGATGGTAAGATGGGTGCAAGATGGGTGCCAGAGGTATGGTTGGACTGGAGAAGGGCAAGATATGGCATGGTTTGGTATATGGAAAATGACTCCTCAATGGATTGGGTCCCTATGAAGGAGTTGGGGTGGTCTTAGTTGGTTGGAGGATCAATTAATGTACCCACTGAGCCAGAGTAGGATGCAGCTAGTGGCTGGTACTGGTAAGTTAAGGGGCAAGCTGGCAGGATCCTGGTTATGATAAAGTTGGTAATCAAAGATTTTGTGTTACCATATATACTGTATTCGTGTATAAGTCGAGGACAGTTTTTGGAATAAAAATTATGAAATTTGCTATGACCCATGGATAAGTTGAGAGTAAAACTTGGGGGTTTTGTTAGCATAACATATTAAATAATTGGCAGAAAAATACAAGATAACAATTACATTTTTATTTATCTCTATCAGCTAACACATTCAATAACTTTTAATTTAAATGAAGCAGTGTAAGATGCTCTTTTTTTCTTTGCCAAACTCATTTTTTCTAAGGGGATTAAAATTAAACTCCCTACATTTATTTCTCTCTTTGGTGGTGGTTCAGTTTGGTTTAGTGTGTGTTCTCCTTTAAGGGGCCGTCTGACTGCATGTAGTTCTGCTTGCTCCAGTCTGGCCCCAGGTTCTTTGCTGGTGTGAGAGTTTGTAATGGATGGATACACTTGACAGGCTTTCCCAACTAACCCTCCAGTGAGTTTATTTATTTATTAGCACTCTTGTGTGTGTGTGTGTGCTGTAATTATGGTACTTGCAGAGTCAGGTCACTGCTTTTCCTACTGTTTCTGTTAGTCGCGGCTCCAAGCAACTCTCACAAGCTGGCTGTGTTGATCTTTTTTTTGGCTTTCTCCTTGTGTCTAAGGAGTTTGCCACCTTTTTGGGGGTTATTGGGGTCTTTTTACTTTTCTTTTTACTTTATTTGGCTGCCGTTTTTTGTTAGTTACTGGTCTAAGCGGCCATTTTCTCCAAGGTCCTGGTTGAAAATATTTTTTTTTACTAAAATTTCTCTACTTATACACGAGTATATATAGCATGTCATATGAAGTTATATGGCTGATATTTTAATTCTGTTGTAAATAAAATGCTGTGACCATTAAAATCCAGAGAAGTGTGTTCTTGTTTAATTTATGGATTCCGGGAAGAATATCAGGTCAGTAATGCCCCGCTCAAGGACATTTAGCAAGTTAACTTTGAAATTCAGCAGTTCTTCCATCCTCACTTTTGTGTTCTCTATAATGACAAAAATAATCCTTTGCTTGATATCAGAGAATTATACACAATGGCTCACAAGGGGCTTTACGATTAACACAGTATTAGACTTAATGACTCGAATTAGCTTTCCTGGAATTACATTAATATACAGAATGGCAAACCAAATGCTAGCTGTGCAACATTAGACACTGGTTTACTTGCACCAATTGTTATTATTAACATTATTCTCAGAGACCAAAAAAAGGGCTGACTGGATGTCAGACAATTATACACTTCTAGACGATTATAATACTTCTAGATTATACACTATAGATTATAAGGGAATGGCATTGTACATCATAAAGACTATAAAGGCCGTTCCTTAGTATCAGACTATTAAATAGAAAGATTCAGAAAAGACTTATGTGATTTGTTATTATCACTAGTTTTGCATATGAGATCTCATAATTGTGATTTTGGTCGAATGCTGGAATGTATAGTTAATGATCCCCTTTACAAATATTTTTGCAGACTTCCATCTATTTCATTTGAATCATTCCCCCCTACTATACTTTAGTCTGTTGTTGACTGTGCCATTTGGCAAGCATTATTTGCTGATCTGTGTTTGATGTCCCATCACTCAAAATACATTCTTGGGAATTCATCAACAGGGGCAATCATTTACAGCCTTCTACTAACTCATAAAAAGCAATCAGCAGTCAGCATTCTCTGGTATAACAAAGCAAGTATAATAAAAACCAACTTCTAATTGGTTGTTATAGGTTACTAGACCTCTGTAAAGTTTGCCCCTTTCAATAAATTCCCCTGATTGTCAGGTAATGTATTTGGCCTCTCCTCTCGTAACGTCTGCATTCACAGTAACACTTTCACAAATGTGAAAAAAATTCTGAGGAGGAAGCGCAAACAAGTGCACAATAGTGCTTTATCCTTATAAAATGATTTGATAGCAAAAAGCGTAAAAGCACCGCTACAACCCCATGTGCAGGTGTGCGTAATGGAAATAATCGTGACAAACACCCAATCTTAGTGCAAAACAGGTCACACAGGTGATCTCTATATGCTCACCAGAAAATCGCAGTTTCTGCACCTTAAGTAACACCAATATGTTATAGGATCATTCTTCCAGACATCAAACTCGATAACACC
>WMED01012194.1:0-14917 GCA_019650415.1 Pipa parva
CCAGCGCTGGACCGGGGGCCGCAAACTAGCGTCCTGAGGGCCGCGAGTTTGAGACCCCTGATCTACAGGGTCCCATCTAAACAATAGAATATTAAAATAGGCTAGGAAGAGGCTATGGAACAGCAAGAACCAAGAAGGTAGGTGGTGGGTTTTTATACTGTATATTTTTTTATAAGTGACAACAGCATTTAAGAGCCAGAAGGTCACATATAATCAATCGTATAAACTACACACAGGATCTTTCATAAATTAGTCTACCAACTGAGACCCACAAAATGCCAATAAAGATATCTGAATCTATAAATCACACTAAAATACAGCCATCTTGAGATTCATAAAAACACCTTGAACAAACCTTACCTAGTCTCTTCAGTGGCCATGTAAAAAACATCATCAGGGGCATCAATCCAGTTCATCCTCCTCCTCTTCACCGGAGGCATGCAGCCACCTCTGATTAACCGAACCTTTGCTGGGTAGGATTTCCCATTGAGCAGTAAGTTTCGATTTGGTCCCTTTTATAAAATGTAAAAAACAAACAAAAAACATTATTATTATAATAAAACAAAATATAGCCAATCAAACAATAAAAATCAGTATTGCATTTGTACACCCACAAAACTTTCATACAGACTAGTAAGTAAGGACATTTTTAGAAGAATAGAAGGGCAAAAAAGAAGATAGATTTACATCATTAGGTTTACCTAACATGTAGATCCAAATGATAATAAAACCTGATTACGCACTTAGGTTACTCTATATATGATCTTCCATCTTATATAACAGCTTATGGGTGGTTTATATGATGGAATACTTGGGAACCACAAGGGAATCCATGAACCACTGAACACTAGAGGAGTTGTCTATGAAATGGAATAATGAGCAAAGTAGGTACAAATTCCAAATATGTCACAGGAATGAATGGGAGTGCTTACTAGTGTGTACCTGCTCAGCTCATGCAGAAATCCAAAGGATGTAGAAAGACAAAGGTAGCTAACATTCAGTTATATCCTCACAGTACCAGTATAGTGCAGTAGTAGCAAAGAATCACAATGGAAATGCGGTACCACTCATATCATTGATCTTTCAGCATCATAGTAATATTTTCTGTTCAATAAAGCGATTATAGTTTGGAAAAAAACTTTTGAATGTGAGCGGTATATGGCATATGATATAACTGAAGTATATTTCCGGGATACCATTGTGTATACATGGTACTGTATTCTACTGCATCATTAAAAATAGGGCTGCATATTTATACTCCCACTGCCACTAATGCACCTTGCTCTAGCAACTGCAGGAAATAAGAGCATCATAGTCAGGACAAGAACACTGCATGATGTCACAACACTGCATGATATCACAACACTGCATGATGTCACAAAAAGATTCTGTGAAAGGCTGCATGTACATGAACTCACACAGCTTGTCCCATATGTTTACTAAATGGTGCTCAGTTTCCCAAGGGATAGTCTAATGACAATGGGAAAAAAACATTCCTGGGGATATCAATCACCAATTATTTGAGTTAACACTTGTTTATGTGTCTTTTCATATCAGATGAGCAAAGCTTGTCTAGTAAATTTTAGCAATCAATCATGTGTCTGTACTACACCAATAAATGGTATCTGGTGTAAGACAGGACAAACGCATATTCTTTGCTTTCTTAGTCTTCGACTCCAGCAATGCTCATTTTACTGAAATAAAGAGGAATCGGAAGTAAAGAGGGTCACACTGGCTGTCAGCAGCAGAAGACAGAGCAAGGGCATTGCTGGAGACTAAGGGGGTCACTGACTAAAGTGAGAATTCAACTGTCGAATTCTCAAACAGTGAATTCCCATAGCAAATTCACCCACTGCGACAATTTTCCCATTATAAAGTCGCAACTGTGACAATATTTCCAAAGTAAAGTCGTGAGTGCGACAATATTCTCATTATAAAGACGCAACTATGACAGTAGCAGTCTACTGAAACTGTCTTTATCTGGCGAATTCACACCTTTACGCAACCACTTTAGCCAATAACCCCCTACAGTCACATCAGTATCTATACCCTCATCTATACCCATACACCTTCACCCCTATACACATCCTAATCACTCCTAGAGAAAACAAGCTCATAGTTCCTCTTTCAGGGGAATTAATGATTAGTTTTAATACAGATAGAAAGCAGTACTGGAGAAATGACTGAGTTGGATAAGTATATAAGCACCCGCTTAAAAATAACTCCCCTGAGAAACAAACCTTGATTTCTCCTTTAATAAACAATTTGGTTTGTCCTTTTGGCCTCAATTGAAGGTGATGAAGGTTTATATTATACATATAGTTTTGAATTTTCTGAGTGTCATATTTTTTAATGCACTTAATTATGTTATTAAATATCATTCAAAGTTATGTGTGATGCTAAGGCATAACTAATTATTAATTATACTTTCAGAATTGTCTTAAAACAAAAACAAAAAATCAAACTAACACACTTAAAAGTGAATGTAGCCGTAGTTGAATGTAGGATACAATATTTAATATACTGGTTTAATGCAAACCCTTTCTTGTGATTTTAGGAGCTGACACCATTACTTTTTTCTCTTTTTTTCCATCTATTTATACACAGAGGAAATCCCACTATCTTGTGTGCTTATTTTTTTTCATTTTTATTTAAGAAGCCATACTGTATATAAACAACAACTCCCACCCCACAGAGAACCACCACATTTGTATTATCAGAAAAGATTTATTTAAATATTAGTATCTTATTACGTTACATGTTATTTTATTTATAA
This sequence comes from Pipa parva, assembly GCA_019650415.1. Classification (NCBI taxonomy): domain Eukaryota; kingdom Metazoa; phylum Chordata; class Amphibia; order Anura; family Pipidae; genus Pipa; species Pipa parva. The sequence goes on from WMED01012194.1 coordinate 2,777, forward strand.
TTATGTAAATGTGGCTGGTGTGAATTTTTGGTACTGAAGTAGAAAACGGGATCTGAGGCCCAAACAGTAGGCTGGTTAATCTCCAAAAACAATGTTAAGGAGATAGGGATAACTGAGCAAAAAAAAAATGCACTTGGCAAAAATCCTTGTGTGAGTGCCTAACGGAGGTTTAAATACTAATTTCTCAGACAATGCAAGCTATAACTCCTGAAGCAAGGTTTTGACATAATGCCACGCATTTTACAATATATTCTATACATAAAGGCACATTGCAACAACAAAAAAAAACAAAACAGCAGAATTAATAGATTTATTATTATTATTTATTGCTGGAATATTTTTAGAAAATCAATCCTGACCTATCTAATCTAGCCTCAATAATAAACATTTATAACATCACAATGCTACATGTATTCGCTAGCAAATCATACGATATATCAGATAATATCATTGTGGGATGTTTATCATGGACTTTTGAACCTTCTACAAATAACACGTCAGAAAAGGAAGAAAGTGACCATTAGCAGCAAATCATGCCCTACTTGCTTTTTGGTGCTTTCCTTTTGTTTATTGATTTACAGTAAAGGAAGCAAAGTCAGTTATATTATGTGCTTCTAACGAGTGATAAGGGGAGTCACCACCCTTCTTGTTTTACAGTGAAAATTACAAAAGGAAAAAAAAGAGTGCTTTTAACGCGACTGAATATGTTCAAATGTTGGTTTTAAATGTTGTATTGTTTAGTAAGGTCAATTTCAACTTACTCAACAAATAAATATCTATTTCAGTCCTTTCCTTTAGCACTTTGGATGCAGGGGTGTACCTTAAGCCAGAGGTAGCAGCTACCAGACCACTGGGGGGCTTCAAATATGTAACTTCCTACGATATTACAGTGTGTATGTGTGTGAGGGGCCAGTGTAGTGCCTGAAATAGGCAATTCATTTGTGTCTAATGTGTGAGTATAATACAGAAGTCTATACCCATAGAGATGTATATTTATTTAATAAACATTCACTGCATCGCTTCATGACTAGAATTTAAACACGATAATGAAAAACAAATGATAGATTCTGTGGGCAGCAATGACTTGCTCTATATTTTGATGATAGAAGTATAGAGATGAAAAAATCCGGATATTGCTCTATATTTTGATGATAGAAGTATAGAGATGAAAAAAATTTGGATCCTTTTGTTTCTTCTTGCTCTATATTTTACCAAACAACTTCAGAAAAAAGCATTTTATAGATGACATTTTTAACATATGAAGACATTTTTGTGTCCTTAACATGTAGTTTATAAGTGCTGTGTTTGTTTATGTTCTGATCCTAAATAAAACAAAGCATATATATATATATATATATATATATATATATATATATATATATATATATATATATATATATATATATATATTACTCAGGGAAACGGCTGAAGAATATTTGAAATGTATGATCTATGGGCTCATAATAGTGTCTAAACCGGGCTGTACCTTTAGGAACATTATCCAAACCAGACAATAAAAGAATTCAGCATTAAGCACTGCAAGGGGCTTTGTCTGAAGTGACATGCATCATTCAAATCTACTGCAGAATTTTAGTTTCCACGGCAACTTGGCCAGCTTTTATTTATTGTATTGAATGTATTCACGTCACGTTGTGAACTGCTTCAGACCAGTTACATGCCTGAGTCTGTCTTTTGGGGAAAGCGTACACAATAATAGTTGCAAAATAAGAAAGGATGATGTTCTTTCAGCAGACTGCGCCAGAACAAACACGGTTCCAAACTCAGATTCCTGCCCAGACTACTTTTTTTTGGTTTTGCCTAAATTAGGGCTGGTGAACATTTAGGTTTTAAAGGATATACTTTGAGTCATACATTATAATCTGCTTAGTCACAAAAGGCTACACAACTCCAGGCAGTTTGCCTGCTTGCTTTTTATTATGGCATCCAATATACCTCCTTCTGCAGGCCGCTCATATTCCTGTAGGTATACCGTGTGAAAATCTGACTGCGTGTTTTACCACTAAAAACCACATGCAGCCAGACTTGCAAGCATTACCGCTGTGGTACTAATGAAGTGAATGGGGGACGTGCAGTAGGCACTTTGCCAACTAGAAAGACATTGGTGGCAAACCATAAGGCATGACTAGAATTGGATTTACATCTCAGGACCTTATAGGCACACAATGTTTGGAGCCTTAGGCCACACCCACTAACTGACCACACCCCTTTTTGAAAATAAACACAGACTAAATTATACAGTGAACTGAAGTGCTATGTGATAATTTCATGCAAAGTGAAATAACAAATGTCAAATATTTGACTGTTAAAAATACTTCCCAATTAGAATTACTTCCCTTGCTTAAGTCTCTGACTAGGAGTGTGGTGCCCTTCTGACTGAGGCGCCTATAGGCACTTGCCTCTTGTGCCTATAGTAAAATCTGGCCCTGGGAATGACACTTGCGCCTCTGTACATAGGACAAAAAACCCAGTTATTAATGCATAGTTGTTACCGATACAAGCTGAATGTAGTATTATTAAGCATGGGTTTCATAAGAAGCCCACTCCGTTCAAACCCTTACACTGTAATGAAAAAAAAAATATATATAAAATTACCACACAATAAATGCTTTGGAAAGATAATCTATGTACCCCAGGACTGACAATGTATGCACTGAGCCCACCAAATTCATTAATTCAGGGATATCCATACAGTACTTTAACTGAAAATGATGGTACATCTACCATACTCATATCATTTTCATATTAACGACTACAAGGTGTTCAATGCCACAGAAATCTGCACAGCTGCCATGATGTAACAGCAAGAATTTATCACATTTGCTTACGTTATCATCTTCTGCGCTGGCACATACAACATGGTATACAATATGCATGTAAATACTCAGAAGTCAAATATTGCTGGTGAAATAATGAAATGTATTATGGACATAATTCATAGTGAATCTTTAAAATTTGAATAAACAGCATCACATAAGTGGTCACACTCACCAACAGTAATATATTATAAATCAGGGTCTTGCTTGAAAATACAAAATATATTGTGCTTGCCATAATGATGGATACCAGAATCCCCCATAAACTGCAGATGGAACATTACCCGATTAACTGTTGTAGTGTATCTAGACAAGAGCTTGTTTCTAAATGTTCCATTTGTTGTGAAAATAAAGGATGTGTCAAGTGTTATGGAATGGAAAATTTTTGATTGCTCAGTCTCACACCCCTGATTTATAATCTGCAAGTTAAGAAAACAGAACACACTCTATCACCTGCAGTGCTAATAGCTTCATGAAAAAAAGCAAAGCACTGAAGGCTTTAAAGGGTTCATTAACTGACAACTTTTTTTAAGCAATTTTTTTTGTGCTTAAATAAACATTCCCTTACCATTTGTCTGGTTTGTCCGTGGTTAGGAATACCTAACAAACATGAAAGAGAATAGATATGGTGAGACACCATTTCTTGAACCAGGACAAAAATATTGCATAATAAAAAAAATATCCAGAGTTATTGTACTTATATTGTAGAAACAGTTATATGTAGATCTTGAGAATAATTGAGGAATGTTCCTGCTTTAGCAGGATATAATTCACCTACATATATAAATGACTGATGAACTCGACTAAGTAATAAATAGATTCTAAGTCCCTTAAAATAATAATAAAAAAAAAAAACTAACACACTTAAAAGTGTTAAAGTATCCATAGCTGAATGTTGGTGGGATAAAATATTGAATAAATTGGTTTAATGCAAACCCTCTCTCATGTGATTGTAGGAGGGGAATTAAAAAAACAACGCTGCATGTAATGTTAGCAAAGAGTGGCAAATTCCACTCTCACCGTTATCTTATTATAAATCAGGGTCTGAGTTACAAGAAAAACAAAATGAGAAATTTAAATCTGTATTTATAAACAATGCAAGCAGGATCTCCCTCTGTTAATTGTCAATAAATGGAACATTTGCATGTGCGTTTTAAAATGCAGGGAGGATTGTAAAACTGATCAACTGGAAGAACTTGCTGAGCCAATCAGAAACTCAGTTTCTGAAAGTTCCTGTCACTTGATGCAGTATGTGTGTAGAGCCCCTGAGTAAAGCAGAAAGGAGAATTCTGATTGGCTAGTTTCAAACCCCTGATTTATAATATACAAGCACATAAATGTGTACGAATTCAAGGCAGCAATATTCGATCCAAGCACTATGTATTACATACTAAACATGCACAAATCTACTAGCAATCACAAATTATTAAAATAAAAAAACATGACTGACATGGCTTTGAAAGTTTTAAATCATTATGCTTTTAATCCTGTTTTCTGGCCTTATTAACAGCTGTTATTTAGTGAATATCCATACAACAGCACAAAATCTCTCATCAGTGTAGTAAACCACCTGTACTGCTGTGTAGGCATCCAGAAATCATGCACCAATGGTAAGGCCTGAGGGCGGGTTTTAGAACTTATCCAATGTTTTAGACAAAAAACATTTAGGAAAAAGCAAAGTACAGTCCCATTCGGCATGCTATCAAAAATCTACAAAAAAAGTACATTTGCACAGTTACAAGACTGCAGTCATTTATAAAGAGCCAACCATGTTTTGGACATCCAGGATAAATGTTCTGCAGATCTGATATGTATTGCTTTCAGCAAATGATTCCAATTCTACAGAAAGCTTCTTTGTGTGCTTTCATGAATTTTCTTGGACATACGTTCCAATAGATGCTACTAAATCACCAATGTGATTGACTGATTTTTATTTGTGGGTAAATGAACACAATATTCAGTTGTTATCAGCTATAACAGTAAGAAGAAGGTACTGTCATGAAACACAACTTTCAAATCGGCTGGTAGGAATTTTTGCTCTAACCAGTATACCATCAGAGTTGTCTTACGGTCCCGATATATTTAATAACATGTCACATAATAAAAAAGATATAACACAGTACGAAACACACTGTACTTGCTCTATTCTGTGTAATACAAAAACACAAAACATAATTTCAGAGATAAGCAATGTTAACCTAACAGCTTGTAGATGGCCTAAGACTTTTACTTGAAACTCCTTAACGATTATACTGTAATTTCCCAAGTAAAATCTGATTTGTTTGTTTAAATGGAAGAACTTATACTTCTTAAATACAAAAACACTGGGGGGGGGGGGGGGGTTATTCACTAAGGTCCGAATTGTTGTGTATAGGTGCGAATTCGTCAGATAAAGACAGTCGCAATAGGCTGCTACTGTCACAGTCACGTATTTATAATGAAAATATTGTCGCAGTCGCGACTTTATTATGGGAAAATTGTTGCAATCTTAACTTTAAAAAATTGTTGCGACTTTACAGTGGGGGGAATTGCCGTGGATTTGCTATTGGAATCCGCTGTTTGAGAATTCAAGAGTCGAATTTGCACCTTAGTGAATAACCCCCTGGGTCTCAACAGTCCAATAACCTTAATTCTTACAGAAAGCAGATGCATTTAAATTAAATAGCTAGTCAGCAAAGTAATATAGTCCATTGACTAGTTCAAAAGTCAGGAATATGCACGTATAATGTCAATGTAAAACTATGGCCTCATGGATTAACTTGTTTCATCCAATTTCAAAAATGAATTGGGTTCGTACGTTTTTATTTTAAATAACCAAATTAAAGTAACACACTTGATTAACTTTTGCAATTTAGTTCTAGTTTTATACACCCTAAGTAAATGGTTGGAATGAGCGTAAGCTTATTTGTGGAACAAAAGAATTCATTTATGGACGTATGAAATTCAAAGCTATAATGAGAGTGCATGAAAGACTACGTAAGGATGTGAATGTGAGATGAGTGAATGTGAAAACGGTTTGGGAAAAATTGTGAGTGAGGTGATAGTGTGTGAGCATGGGTGCCAGTGTTACCCGAGTTTGCACACATGTCTGTTACAAAACTTGCAGTGTGTTTTGCATACACCTTAGGAAGCTGTCCGTCACTCCAAAATTATTGTTACACCAGTGGATACACTGCTACATTACACTGCTCCGCTTGTCTTTGCGACACAGAGTTTGATCAATTTTCTGAGTTTATACTTTTATTGTGACACACTGGGAATAAGGGCATCTGTGGTGAGTGTGCCAGTTTCTGTGTGAGTGGGAATCAAGTGTTATGTCATCAAGAGTGGCAATTTTTTCCAGTTGTCTAGGTTTAATAACACTTATTTATGATAAAGGGTAAATATACTACATTTATTAAAAATCTATTTACTATCACTTTTATTGTCCTTTGTGTATTTTCAGTAACAACATATGCATAGTTATTCTGCATAGGCAGTATTAGTATTTTTACTTTTACATTTGTATTTACTAATCTGGAGTTGCAATACTGTTCTTGTGAATAAGTAGACTATAAATGTATTTCATTGACTCAGATTAAAGCAGTGCTCCCTAGTTACCAAATCACCCTGACAAATGGTAATTACTTTACAAAGCAAATACTTTTTGAACTACTCATCTCTCATATATTAGTAATCCTTGTTATACTGAACCCCTGAGAGCACTAATATCACTACAGCATTGCTGGACTTGGGCAGCGTATTACTTAAACTGAAGCAATGTTAGCACTGAAAGGCACTGCTAGGTGTCAGAATGGATTTAAATCAATGAGTTGCTCAGGATAATTCCTCTTAACAGAAACTTCTTTCACTGATGATTTGAACCAGCTAAGGGGCGTTATTCACTAAAGTCCGAATTGTTGCATATAGGTGCGAATTCGCCAGATAAAGACAGTCACAATAGGCTGCTACTGTCGCAGTCGCGTCTTTGTAATGAGAATATTGTCGCAGTCGCGACTTTATTATGGGAAAATTGTCACGACTTTACAATGGGGATATTGTAGCGGATTTGCTATGGGAATCCGCTGTTTGCGAATTCAGCAGACGAATTCGCACCTTAATGAATAACCCCCCCCTTATTTATGCATTATTAGGCTACATGTTGTTAGATTAGTACTATTAGTAACTAACCCTTTTCAACCCAATAATTATTAATCATACTATATATATATATATATATATTTTTTTTTTTTACAACCAACAGAACATGCCGTCCACATAATAATCCTTTGGGTTATGTCAACTATTGCATAATTATATAGTTATATGACATCCTTATTTGTCTTTGTTTTTTCTGGGCTAATTATATCCATTGTAGAAAAAAACCTAGTAATTATAGAAATGGAAATGACAACTCAAGTGAGGAGACACAAGATAAAGCTTTAAAGATACCTTTGATGTCAAGCTTTCTGTGACACCTACAAATTGGTTTGTGGAAATTAAGGACTATTTCTCTCGACAAACATGATTATTCTGCCAAGCTAGTTAAGTGAAAATACTGGGCTTGTCAATGTCATTCACTTTCTCCTTGGTAAGGTAATTCACTGTATCCTTAGCTTCATGCCTTGTATTACCGTCAAGCTAAAATAGACATCAGTGGGGAAAGTATACCTTTACACTTAAGCCTCTCTTCTGATTCGCCATTCTTGTCTGAGAATGAAATGAGTCTGCAAGTACTTGGAAACCAGATCCAATACCTATTTGATGATCAGATGCAGTTACTGTTACAGTCAGATAAACACTGACATACCAAGTCATTCATATAATCTTAATGTATTGAAAGGGACACTACCGCTTGTTTAGTTAGTTTTAAAAAATTACTATTCCCAACTTAAAGAAATAAAAAATGCATTTTTTTTTATGGGAAACTTTACTTTATAGAAGATGATCTTTGTTAATGATATGCTTGCCATGGGTCTTCTTAGCTTCATGTGTACAGTCTGCAATTTGTTAATGTTTGGAGTGTGCCGGACAGCGTCAGTCTAATAATATCTGCAGTAAAGGGGTACTTTTTTTAAAAAAATGAATGATCATTCGGAATGCAGAAATTATCTACAGACTGATTAAACTAGGTGCATTTGATAGCCAGTAAACATGTGCATGTTGGATGTGCTTGATGTAATTTAAAGGGGATGGAAAGTTTGGAAAATAAATTATTTCTATTTGATATGTACAGATATTGAAAGCCAACTTAAAGGAGACCTAAAGTGAAAAAATAAAAAACAAAAGTTAAAATACTTAACTTATACAGAGCCGGTTGATTACAGTCACAGCTCCTTCTTCTCCTTCCCTGGCCTCATACATCATCACGCTCATTGCAGAGAGGGTTCTCATTGGGCCCTGCAATGAACGTGATGATGTTTAAGCCCTGAAACACCCATGGTGTAACAGGATGGGAGGGCTGCGGCGCTGGCTGCCAGTCAGCTAGCGCTGTGTAAAACGTCGGGGGGAAGCGTTGGGAGCCTGCTAATTACAGCACAGCATGACAACTGTAATCAACCGGTTCTGTATAAGGTAAGTATTTTAACTGTTGTTTTTTATTTTTTCACTTTAGTTCTCCTTTAAACATCACAATGTAAAAACAATTTTGGGATCAGTAGTACTTGCCTCTTGTTTAAACAGTTCTGCTCCCCCTCCCATTCTGTGTACCGACTCTTCCTGTGCAGTGCTGATAAGCCCTGACACCGAGTGACATCACAAACTATACAGAGAGACAGAATTCCTCCTCCTCCTCTCCTATCTGAAAAGCCTGTTTATAGCCCTGAGCATGTGCAGATAAGACCTGTCCAACTGCTTGTGTAGTCAGCTGTGGAGAGAGGGGTTAGGGAAAGGAGTGGGCGTGGCTAGCACCATGCACGGAAGCTGTTTACAAAGACAAAGCAGCTACAGGGGGATATTGAGCTCTGCTGAGTTGAGGTGAGTTAGGGGTTTCTTAATCGATGTATTACTTGACAGTAGGTAAATAGAGTTTTATTTATATACAGGGTTTACTTAACCTTTAAGTTGTCTCACATGCTACCATTCTGCCACTAGACAACAACTGTAAAACTGACCACTATCTCAACTTTAGCTGACTCTTTTCAAATGATGCTGTGTGTTAACGAAGAATTGGGCCAGCAGTTTTAAGGAACCAGCAATTTTTCATGGCGGAATGAGTCTTATACCTAACACAAACTAGTGATTTAACTCTTTTCCTGAGGTGTACCTGAATTAATATGATAAGATGAACACTGTATAGGAATGTAGGTTGTGTATTTCTGCATTAAGTACATAAATATGTGTGTTGAAAACAGGTGCAACAGTTTACAACTTCCAGTTTTCAATAAAAGCCACTTAAAAAGCTAGACAGAAAGGACAATTAATACAAATGACAAAATTGCTTATTTGCCCAGAGAAATGTTTTGGCAAATGTGCAGTTTTAATCACAGCATCTACTATTGTCAGGCACTTTAGGAATTCTGATACACAATTATTAACAAAAAGACAAAGGGGTTATTCACTAAACTCCGAATTGTTGCATATAGGTGTAAATTCACCAGATAAAGACAGACGCAATAGGCTGCTAGTCACAGTCGCGTCTTTATAATGAAAATATTGTCACAGTCACGACTTTATTATGGGAAAATTGTCGCAATCTTAACATTAAAAAATTGTCGCGACTTTACAATGGGGAAATTGTAGCCGTTTTACTATGGGAATCCGCTGTTTGAGAATTTGACAGTTGAATTCGCACCTTAGTGAATAACCCCCCAAAATATGAAAGTTGTATAGTTTGATTTTCAGTTTTCTTTAGACAAATCATGACATGATTTAGTATATGTGACACTGCCCTGACAATGTCCTAAAGTGAAACCATAAATAGGTGATACACGGACATAATTAAAAAAAAAAAAAAACGTTTAGATTTTTATAAAATATTCCCCATACTATAAAGTATCAAAAACTGATCATGCACCACCCACAAACTGCCTGTGAATATAGAATCAGGCATGCTCCAGGGCCTCATGGAAACCTATTTTTTACTGGATCAGAAATTCAAGACACCCACTTAGTAGCCAGGATTCTCAATGTGGCTTCATCTACAACACAGATCTAATATGTAAAATATTAGATGGTGAGCCACCAACTCAACATCAACACTTTTTATTTTGCAGGAACTTTCATGGGCCATGATTACATACAAGACCCAACCCTTCACTTTAGGCTGACAAACTCTTCCATAGTTTTTTGGTTGTGTGTTTCATTTGCAGAGATAGAACTGGCATGCTCCACATTCGTGTATTAAGCTGGATGCATTTAAATTAGTATCCCAAATTCTGTGATAATAAAAAAAGCTAGCTGGAAAATATACATAAAGAAAATAAATAGCATTTCTGATTCAATGCACACACTAAATGGCCCAGTAAAGCAGCTGCTTGTTCTCCGATGAAAAATAAAACAGTTGCTATGCAGTAGTTTGGAGACAAGATACTGAGGGGATGACTGCAATGTGAAATATTTAGGTGGCCTAATGAATAATGTTGATATCAGCTGCATTATGTAATTGGCAAAAAAATGCATTGTGCCTACTTCTAAACAATATGCGATTATCCAATAATTTCTATAACTTCCAGTCACATTATAGGATTTATTTTTCAAACATCCAGCAAATATAAAGCTACATTGTTACAAATAATATTGATGTTCCATTCCAACAAAATGATAATGATTTAGCTCCTACAGGGCTAACATAAGAAGTATATTCTTACAATTCTTAAGCCAGCATCACATGAGATGCTCATGCAGTTCCCCATAAACTTATACTGCAGGAAGGAAAGAAAATATGTCTGCAGGCATGCCTGTTTGGTAAACCATCTGACACCATATTTTCCCCTTGTATTTCTATAGTAGTCCTCTGAGGGGGTTATTGACTAAAGTGAGAATTCAACTGTCGAAGTTAATTCTCCTCACTGACTAAATGGCGGATTCCCATAGTAAATAGACAATATTTCCATAATGAAGTCGCAACTGCGACAGTAGCTGTCTATTGGATAACGTGTGGCCGCTGTTAGCTGGTGAATTCACACCTTTCCGTGATAATTCAGACTTTAGTCGATAAACCCCTAAGTCTATTGGGGGAGCTGCGCAAGGATCACAAATTCGAAATCTCGTTCCAATTTTCAGTAAATGAAAGTTGAATCTTTATTAGTAATTGAAAGAAATGTAGTATTTCATGGTCAACCAAGGTATAGAGGATTCATATAAAACAATCATAAAGATCTCTCAGGCCTTATAAAACATCCCAGATTTCAGCACCGGGGCCCTGAGAAAATCATGCAATAGGTAAATGAATTCCTGTCCCATTCAATTCATACCTCAACGGGATGGGTTTCAGCCAGCCCAAACACATGCTACAAACGAACAAAATCTAAGACCGCTCATTGTATATGTTCAAGGGAATAAACCCACTTTTAATGCAGATAAAAAAAACATTATTTCAGGTGGCGGATGACAGGAACACATCTGATGAAGGAAGGCATTCGCCACCTGAAACACTGTGGTTTTTATCTGCATTAAAAATGAGTTTATTCCTTTGAACATATACGTTGAGTTGTCTTGGATTTTGTTCCTTCCTGATGAAATCATCACATTTTAGATTAGATTAGATTTTTTTTTAAATGTTAATCAGAAACATTTTTCTCATTAAATAAAATATTACAAATAAGCACCTAACCAGCACAAATACTTGCATGTTATGTATTTGCATACATATTTAATCAAATAAACAGCATTACCATTCATTTGTGCAAGGAAATAAAGAATGCCGTACATCTGATCTCAATTCGATCATTATGGGTTTCACGTATATACCGGAATTTTGCAGAGGATCAAAAATTAAAAAGTTTGGGAAGCAGCATGATTCTCCAGGCATTGTACAGTCATGGCCAAAAGTTTTGAGAATGACACAAATATCATATTTTCACATGATCTGCTGCCCTCTGGTTTTGATGTGTGTTTGTCAGATGTTTTTATCACATACAGAAATACAATTGCAATCATATTATGAGTAACAAAAGCTTTTATTGACAGTTAGAATGAGTTAATGCAGCAAGTCAATATTTGCAGTGTTGACCCTTCTTTTTCAGGACCTCTGCAATTCTCCCTGGCATGCTCTCAATCAACTTATGGACCAAATCATTACTGATAGCAGTCCATTCTTGCACAATGGTTGCATTTTGTTAGAATTTGTAGGTTTTTGTTTGTCCACCCGTCTCTTGATGATTGACCA
>WMED01012196.1:0-13379 GCA_019650415.1 Pipa parva
TATTTCTGAGAAATTCTCAGCATTTTAAGTGCGCCTTATAGTCCGGAAAATACGGTAGGTTCTTCTGCTTACAGCCTATAAAATGATACAGTGTTACTGGAGTCTAGAACACTGGTGGCGAACCTTTTTTGACACAGAGTGGCGAAAAGGTGACGTCACTCACCAGCGCCATCCCCCCGAAGTGCCGGCGCTGTTGAGTGACGTCATCGCGTCTGCGTCAGGGGAGGAGCGCTCATGCATTGGGGGAGGAAAGCTCCCCTGCAAGCGAGCGCCCCTCGAGTGCAGGCCACGGATCTGGCCTGAAAACTGTCGGATCGGGTCAGCGGCCTGTACTGAAGGCAGCTTTGGCGACAGCTCGCGTGCCAAAAGAGAGGGCTCTGCGGTGCCCTCTTTGGCACACTTGCCATAGGTTCCATAGGTTTGCCATCACTGGTCTAGAACTTGAGGTGGGAGGAGCAAAAGCATGAGTTACAGTGGTACAATGCTGTGTTCTACAGGGGGTCCTACAGTACCAGAAGGCATGTTATTCATGGGTCCCTTTAAATGACCAATAACACTGTATAAAGAAATTTATTTAACATTAGAATAGACATATCAGTTATTCTAATGCACTCATTGTAAAATCTCATCTTTGAAGATGAATGCTGAATTAGTATTACTTTGGGTTGTTCTTCCCATTACTGATATCGGTCATCTTTTTTATTGAACATTTAGGGCATTTCACGTTGGGATTTCGGAGGTACTTTATGAATAAGTATACCTAATGATCTATAGAAAACAATGGACAAAGCAGGGGAAAACATAAAGCAATGCAAATTAGGAATTCAAATTCTGAGATTAATTTTTTAATTATTTTGTAGAATTATCAGTGGGAGTGTAAATTCATTTATGGTATCAAACCAAAAACAGGAACAGTCTAATCTAATTGCTATGATTAAATTAATTATTTCTGCAATCTAAATTGTTTACTTATTTTTCGTGATTTTTTTTATTTCACAGACAGGTTTCTTACAGAAGCCCCTTCTCACTTACCTACTTCCTCTTCAGTTGGTTTAGCATCTCATGCCATTGATTTGATCCCCAAGGCTCTAGAGTTCTGTGAGATTGCACATCTGCAAGATTCTGATTGGATACTTAGAATTCTTAAGCCTTTCATTCAAATTCCTGACTTCAGATTTTAAAATGAACTGCTGAAAAGTAAGTGAGGGAAACGTCAATATAAAAAACAAACTGACTGTAAATTGAAAAATTAATGATAAAAACAAGCAGGAGTTGTGCTATTTTTGAAGACTGTGCCTTTAGTTTTTCAAATAAAATAATTACTTAAAGTGGTACTTGATAAAAAATTTAAATGTACTGCAGCAATATAGCGGAATTTTATCAATAAAAAAATAACACAGAAATTGCAGTTTGATTTTAACTAACCCAGAAGCCAGTAGTAGTCTGCGCCTAACTTTATTTCCTAAAGAATCACACAAATGCAGCTTTATACTTTAGATATTTGCAGTCTATTTGCCTTCCCTCTGAATGTAATTACTTACCAGTTGTACTTTTGCAAAAGCATTTAAATGTATGCAAAGGCTGTTAAAGTCTGCTTCCCAGTGAGCTATGTGGTCAAAAAAAGCTGAAATGAATTAAAAGTGAACTAAAGTAAACTAAAAATCTAACATAGCTTTCCTTAAAGCTTATTTTCTTCATCTTTAAGAAAGAAGACTCAACTTCTTAACACTAAACACAAAGTAATGAATGAACATTATAATGACTAATTAAGTGTTTAGAAACCTTCTAAACAAAGGCATGGCTGTTTTTATGAAATGCTTGTAAAAGTCATTTGTACATTTTGGGTGAAAGTTATTAAAGTGGAAAAGACCAATTTCGGCTTTTCGATTTTATCCCGCGAGATCTCGAGTTGATTCCATGGGGTGAAATTTATAAAAGGCGAAAGCAGTGATGCGATCAATCTAAATCAAATTTTGATCTATCATATATTTCGATCGATCGAAATTGAAAACCGTTCGCTCGATAGTAAAATTTTTTCGATCAATAGTAAAATTTTTTTGATCGATAGTAAATTTTTTTCTTATATCGCTCGAATTTTAAAATTTTTTTGATCGAAGCGTTGAAACCGTCGATTTCGCCTTTAATAAATTTTACCCATGATAAAAAATTTTTATCAAATTTATATTCATAGTATGGCTACCATTCCATTGAAAAACTCGATTGAAAAGTTTCCGTTGGTAAATATCATTCGAAAATATCGAGCGAATTTTACCAAACAAACAGCCAAGATTTACTTGGGATAAAGTCAAAAAGGCTAAATCTGCCTTTTTCGAGTTTATTAAACTTCACCCAAATTTGCATGAATAATTCCTACACTCATTATTATACGGATAGGTAGACAAGGTACTGCAAAATATCAAATACCTAAAAAGTTATTTACTAAATAAAGGTATAAACTAAACAATTGTGCACCTAATTTTTTAATCAAAATGTGACGGTATACAAAGTTAACAAAAAAAAAGAATTTTTGTAATAAAGAATAACCCTTTGCTATGTCACATAACATTAAATAGTTTTAAGGCGAAATTTACTAAAATCAAAAAGTATTTTTTTGCCTGAAAATATGGCCAAAAAGGTCTAAAATTTTAGTAAATTTTGCTCCTAATAGTCAGGTCAGCTCCAAAGTATATTAGTAATAAAATATAACTGAATTCAATGTGTTTAGTAAAACTGAATTAAAACGTACTGTGAAAAAACAACCTACTGTAAAATAATAAATTCCCCTCTCAGACTTATACATGTGCCAAGTGCCATTTCAGTGGTCAAAGCAAAACTACACCTCCTGCTCCAAAGAGATATGCCCTGTACCCTATGACCTTGGCATGATGTTTTCAAAACAGTTTGGGTTTACTATGTTGCTACATTACCTTTTTATTCTTTCACAGCACTATCGATTTTCTCTGGCAGTGCCCGCCGGTGCCCTTTATGCATAATATTTTGTCCTTTGCAATTTTTTTTACATTTCTACAATTAACATGAGACGACATTGTGAAGTGTGGATTTCAGAACATTTTGAATTTCTCGCGTTTCCTGGTTGAATTTAGTGTTTTGTAAATAAGTTCATTTTAACTGCTGAATGAAAGTTCTGTTTACAGATACACTGACCAGCTCATTTTAAGTAAAGAAACAACTACATGCGGGATGTGCCAGAACAAAGGGTAAACTTTATTATTATGTGTTCTGTTGGTCAGAATAACCAAAGCGCAGACGTTTAAACGAAAATGGTTTGAAAAATAAAGAGGAATTATTTTCTACTTAATAACCAAGATACATTTTCCCTGTAGCGGTAAAGATATGGACCGAAGGCCAAAAATAGATATGTAAACTTGATGTCCTGAATGCTGTTAATCTACTGTCAACAAGTACATATGTAAAGAATTAGTGTGAGCTGGTTGCGTATTGTTTAAGGTATCATAGCATTATAGGAACGCTTAGCAGCACTATCATTTATACAAAGTACTGGCCGCTACAAAGTTTTTGGTGGTTTAAAGTGATAGCCAATGACTCTCATTGAACATTGACAATTTTTTTTTTTGTTAAAAGAAAATTGCCCCAAGCAATGAAGGAACAATAAAAAAAAAAATTGAAAATGCCTAATATGAGTTTATAGTTACTCAATATTTAATCTGTCCTTCCAAAAATGCTACATTTTGTATAGAAAGTAAGATATTTCAATATTAAGCTTTAAAAATCAGGCTTTAGGGCACACTTCCTGTATATGCATTTATTAAGCACCATAAAAAGATAACGGGACTAGATGAGGTCTGTTTAACAAAATGGCTGCTATCAGTAAAGTGAAGTACAGGCAGAAAGCAATAAAATTCAGGAATTTAAAATCATAGTTTTTATAAGTACTGTATTTAAATAATTCCTATGCCAATTCAAATGGTAATTTTTAATTTTTTTTTTGGTTTTTTTGATCCATTAAATTTCTTTTTTCCTTATTATTATTAATATAGGTTGAACTAGATGAACTTGTACCTTTTTTTCCCATCCTTATAAACTAGGTAACATCTTCCTCAGCTCATCAGACTAGGAGCTGGTAATATCAGAGCTCAAAGCTAACCCGATCCTTCAGTGATTTTTAAGTACAAAGAAAAAAGTAAAGGTTAAGTGGGGCGAACTGTTCCCATCTGCTATGATTTTTGCCGATGCTATTTCAGTTTTGCAGATCAATCTTATTATAGGGTTTATCTGCAATCTATATCTCATTATCTGTATTAGATATGGAGGAAGGTAGAAATTGTACGATACAAAAAGCTACATGAGTGATTGTCAGGGAATTCTAGCGAAAGTTATTGTAAATTGGCTATAGTATTGTATGGCAACTGCCAGAGTCAAACACTTTTCCTATTGGGGGCTAGCGTTTATTTTCACAAGTTGTTTGGTACCTAAAGGAAGTGAAGCGCTTAGTTTAATTAAGATTTATATACCTCCTGGCACATAAAGCTGTTACTTTACAAAGAATTCTCACACCTACAAGTGGCATTCTATTACTACTTTCCAGAAACACTGAAGCATTAAAACTCATGTACAAAGTGTCCTGAGAGTACGGCAAAACATTTCATTCATTTGTTATTTAATGGCATTGTAATAGTGGTGGCTATGGGAATGTATCAAAGTGGAAAAATCAGATCTATAATGAAATATTCAGCATGGTGCTTTGTCGCTCTGTGACAAAACAAAACAAAACAAAGCACAAGCAACAGCTTGGGACCCCCAGCTTAACATAACATCAGTGTTAGATGCTACATATGGTTGTCCACGGTAAATTCTCTACATTCACATATAAACAGTATCTATAGGTCAACATCAAACATCATATTATAAAACACATCATTAAAGTTTTTATTATTGGAATTTGAAGTTGATCGTAGAGTAATAAATTGTTTATATTACTAACCACAAAAGTTGTGTGCATGAAAGTGTACAAGTCCCCTGCTATACAGTGAGACTGGCTTGACCATCACTTATTATCTCCTGCCTTCTCTTCAATTGATTAAATTGGCTCAAGATGACACCAGTAATTAACTCAAGATGGGACAGACCTAACGATCATATCTAGCTCCCCTCACTCGCACCATCCTCTCTGCCTCTC
Source organism: Pipa parva (assembly GCA_019650415.1). Taxonomy (NCBI): domain Eukaryota; kingdom Metazoa; phylum Chordata; class Amphibia; order Anura; family Pipidae; genus Pipa; species Pipa parva. Next base: position 5,159 of record WMED01012196.1, read on the forward strand.
CCCCCCTCCATTCTCATGGCTCTGTCTTCGATTTAGGGAGGTTTATATTGGCTTGCGCACAAACATTTTAATATAAGTACCAGAAAAACCTCAGTTTTAGTGACATCATCATCGCAGCCCACTCTTCTCTACTAGTTACTTATTCAACTCATTCTCTAACTAAATTAAAACAAGCATATAATCACATCACTGACTGGAAAACGATGGTCCCTTTGAATTACCCATACTTTTTTTTTCTTTATGGATTCTGGAAAGAAATGATCTTGGCTAGAACACTGAAAATATATTCTAGTTAATTTATTAAAAATAAACCTGGATTGCTTGGCATTAAGTAGCAAATACTCAAGGCATTTAAATTAGCCTTAAAGGGTCAGAAGCCGAGCTAACTGTATACTCCCTATTCTGTTCATTTGCTATGTTATTAATTTCTTAAGAAATCATTAGTAGGTCTTTTGGGGCTACAGGCACATTTACTAAAGTCGAATTGCTTATCCCTGTAAAAACGAATTTGGTTAGCTCTGGATTTAGTGATATCCATAGTATCGCCTATTTATCAAAGCACTGGAAGGCATTATAGCAGTGGATATCTCTGTGTATCGATATCTCCTGATTTAACGCTGTTCTGCATTATTTAGTAAGATAAGTGTTTGTTTGTTTTTGGTTATTTCTGTTGCTTAATATATCGCCACTCTCTAGGTGGCGTTATCCATTACTTTCAATGGGGCTGTAGTCTGGAGTTATGTTTTAAGTGTTACTTATCGATATATACAGGGATATCTATATCAATATTGATACCTATATCCATCCCCAGAGACGCAACCAGTACCACTGCTTCTACAGATATCGATATTGCCGGGATAAATGCATATAACGCTCTAGAAGTGCTATTGCCACATAATAATAAATGGGCTATGGGGATATCATCCAATATCGCTAAATCTATGGAGATATCTGGCGATATCTGGAGATATGAGAAATGTGACTATAGTAAATATGCCTCTGAGAAAGTTCTCTACTAACGATACTTACGCAGAGCCGGAAATAAATAAAGCAGTGCGGTGCTGGTTCAGCATTCGTTTCTCCTTACTGAATAAAGTGGCCGATAGACTTGGTGGACGCAGACGGATGCGTACTGCTGCATAATCAGCCAAATAGTAGCAGGATGTGTAGTATTGCAATTCTGGACAAGTGAAGTGACATCATATTCCCATGATTCCCACGGATGTGTTTAAAGGGGAATCTGTTAAGGTAACTGTATCTTTATTAGTTTCACATTAAAATATTTTTAATAGGCCTGACTGAATAGAAGGAAGGACATCGTCACCAGTTTGTCATATTCTGGTTGCCAGTATTTTTGCTGTATAAAGGATGCTTCTATTACAACAAGGGATTTTTACGTTAATTTCTGTGTAACACTATTAATAACTAATGTGGCTACTTGATCGCTATACTTACTATGATATTTGAATGAACAGTCACCTTACACAACACTGGAGCCATCAAACCCCTTCTTCGCCACTCTGATCTGGTGAAGTCCTAATTCACCACGACAGACTCCGGCACTTGATGAATAGGCGAATTACCTGTGCTCACAAAAAAAGATGTGAAGAGCTCCATAAGTTCACAATTGTCAGAAAATTTTAACTCCAAAACAAAGAGATTCGTAACAGCGCTTAAATAATAATAAATTCCAAAAATATTGGAAATCATCGAACGGACATTAATTCATACTTTTACACGACTATTTGGATTTTACTCACTAACTCCCTGAGTGTTTAAAGAGCTCCTTGGATAACCTCCTTCTAGGATGTCAAACATGGACTACTCACATAAAAAAACATGTACCGTGTGCTGTATACATCAAGGTTGTATGTACAATAGTGCACCTTAATAAAATATGAAATACCTACAAAGTAAAGCATACAACTTGCTTGTGCACAATAGAAACAAATATAATGCAACTTCCTATACTGCATTTAATAAAATAGACACACGCAGGGCAAAATGGAACAATCCTTCATGTTCTACTTCATTTGCTTGTGTTTTTTTAGGGTTTATTGCCAGTCTCTATTCTAGTGAAGCCATGTCTATGCCTCATCACGTTTCTTTATCAGGACAATCATCCCTATGCTAAGAAGGCCCAGTGTGATGAAAAAAAACTATGGGTGGAGTTCAGTTAAAGCCTATGTGATGCTCTGATCCAATGATTTGGCAGCTATATTAAGGGACTGCAGTTAATTAGAAATTCTCTTTCCTTTTTTTCTAGACTTATTTAAATAAGGGGGGCAGGGGGATGGGCAAATGCATGATCACTAATATGTGAAGTTCTTACCTATCCTATATTTCGTAAACCTTTTTACTTTAATGCTTTAAGAGAGTGAACATGCGGCATGGTCCTTGATGTTTAATAAGTTTGCCCACTTATTATTACTGAAAAATAAGAGAATGCATTACAGTTCTGGCTGCTGTGTGTTAGAGAGTAAGTCATGGCTCATTAAAGAATATGGATAGAAAAACATTTCCTACTTCCTTTTCAAATAGTACCTAAACGCTGTCTAGTGCTTTTAACCCAGTCCCTTTAATTAACTTTTTTTTTTCACATTCACCTCAATTTTGCTTAAGCAAAGGGGTCATTAAAATCTATTAATCTTTATGTATATTTTTTGCTTCAGGCACTTTAGATGGCCATCGTATACTATGTTCTCAATTCATTTGGGATATTTTATCATTTTTTGTAAGAATAATTGGGGTGAGAAGGTGGTATGCTGAGGTGCAAGGCTTTTGTTGGTATACTCCCCAGAATGTTGCCTTGTAACTGAGGGATTCTTGTTGCTAGGGGATGATGTATTAGGTGCCCGCCTTAGTTATTACTTGGCCAAGGAGTACACGAATGACACAGTATATCATGTTAAATTATAGAGTGCAGTCTGTTTGTTCACTTTGCACATCAATATAAACTAATCTACAGAAAATGTTACCATGCCTTCAACATGGCAAAATTTGTACAATCACTTTTATTTATTTATGGATGACAGATGATGTGATTGTCATAGAGAAATAAAATGATTTTTGGCTGTGCAGAGGATTGGAGATGGCCGAATTTCTCAAAAATTCAATTTGCCTGGTTTGCTGAATTTTTAGCAAAAGTTCATTTCTGTCCCAAATTAATTTGTGATGAATCAAGCTAAAAAACAGCTATTGCCAGGCACACAGGCATTACTGGAGGCAACAGGGACAGCCTACTAGGTAAACCCCACCTAGTAGGTGTCCCTGGGACCTCCATACCACTCCTCACAGTGAAAAGCATTCAATTAGCAATAATCATGCCTCAGTCTTCAACTTCTTAGGCTTTGATACTGCACCAAAACAAAATCACATGGAGGAACTGGGCTGCCTTTCAGGGAGGAAAAACTCAGGTAGCCTATAAAGTCCCTTATTATTAAGCTTAAGGAGAGTAAAAAACAATGACAAGAGAGTATAGGTGATACCCTTTTTATTGACTAACAGAATAGATGGTAAATGAAAGCTTTTGAGGCTCCTAAGGCCTCTTCATCAGGCAATAATATGGAACTGAGACAATTTTATTCCTACTTCAACACAGATCTAAAGATTTCAGTTTCCCAATTTATATTTGGGTCGTAAAAGGCGCCCATAATAACTATATGAAAAACTAGTATAGTTGGGTCCACAGTGCATCTAGATGTGTAGGACTAGAATGTTAAGGCCTTCCAAAGAATATGTTTTATTAATGTCAATTTGTAAGTCTGTCCTTGATGAAAATCCTTTACTTCTTGAAGAAGAGAAACAATGAACAACTAAGGGGGTTATTCTCTAAAGTCCGAATTTGACTGTCGAATTCTCAAACAGTGGATTCCTCATAGTAAAGTCGCAACTGTGACAATATTTTCATTATAAAGACGCGACTGCGAAAGTAGCAGTCAGACTCTTTTTAGCTGGCGAATTTACACCTTTATGCGACAATTCGGAATTAAGAGAATAACCCCCTAAGTTGCATAACATAGTACTTTAGAATTCGGAAGTTTGCACCTTTGGTGTAGGTTTATAAATTCATTTTGCAGAGATTTAATATTAAATGACCAAATAAAGGCATTAAATTTAGACTGTACTTCTACAAAGAAATGCTTTGTCAGTTTAATAGAGAGTGGTTGAAGTATATATATAAGAGCAGTCATTTTAACAGAATTCTGTTTCATCCATTTTTATATGAATTTATAATTCAAAAGGAAAATTCTTGTGGAAGTAATTGGAATCCTGACTCCTGGGTAAGCGATGCAGTTTGTTTTCTCAATAAACTTGTATGATGCCTGTACGTGTAATAAGTTGAAATGTATGTAATTATTAAAAATATAACATCATTCTTTAGCCTGAAACCCATATATTCATTTTGAGGTATTAAAGATGTCAGTGACTGACTCCACTTAGCACCCCAAGTGTTCTTCTGGGGCAAGAAGTTGAGGTGGTTGCTTGAGAAAATCCCAAGCTTGGTACCTATAGATTTAATTAGTTAAGAAAATTGTATGCAGATTGTGTTTATGGGATACTTCTCCCTGTGTTTCTGTGTGCTGGAAGATATGGCAACACATATAACACATAACCTAAGTGCTACATGGCACTCCACTGTGTATGAGCTCTATGAAGATAATCCACACAGGCTATTGTGTTTTACAAGATAGACAATAATGAGCCTAATTAAAAAAGCTCAGCTGAAAATCAACTAGTGTGACCCCAGCCTAACAGAAATCATTGGTTTTTCATCCAACCAAAATAAGATGTGTTGGTTAAATATTTGTACTTATAATAAACATTTAAAAAGTCCTGTTAAAAACACAGTACAAAGTCCTGATAGCCTTGCTTAGATCAGGAATTTAGTAGATACTGCAGCTAAATTGTAAACCTTTTAATGGAGTATTTTGTTAATATCCAAAATAATGCCAAATGTAGATCCTCTAACAGAGGTATCGCAGGCTACCCATCATTAAAAGTAGATTGTATGTTACATAGGAAAGAAAATATATTGCTGCACTTCTATCATGTGTGAAGGGACCCTGTGATAGGCTAGGACCACTCTTGCTGTTTTGGGCTTAGCTGGAAAAATAGTATCTATTGTTTCATGCACTTGCGAAAGGGTCACTGACCTCAAACTTCTTGCTTTTTTCAACACATGAAATATAGTTCACTTTATCTTTTGCAGTTGGCAATATTCTCCTATTGAGGTGTAAGTGTTTGGTTTTACTCTTTTAATTCATCATTTATACTTGTCTCTTTTCTCTATTTAGGGTAGTTGTTGGTGTTCTGGATTACTATCTTTGATGAATTACATGATTGTCTCTTTGGCTAGTGAACTGGCTCACCCCATTAACATAGGTATAAGTTTTAGAGCAGTGGTGGCGAACCTTTTTGGCACCGAGTGCCGAAAAGGTGACGTCACTCATCAGTGCCGTCCCCCGAAGAGCTGGCGCTGATGAGTGACATCATTGTGTCTGCGTCGGGGGAGGAACGTGTATGTGTCGGGAAAGGAGAGCTCCCCTGCAAGCAAGTGCTCCTTCAGTGCAGGCCATGGATCTGGCCTGAAAACTGTCAGATCAGGTCCATGGCAGCGGCGTGTGTGACCTCTCTGGCACGCATGCCATAGGTTCACCATTACTCTTTTAGGGCCTTCCTCTTTTAATAAGATCTGCAGTGTAAAGGAAAATATCTATGTAGAATAGTCAGAGTTTATAGTTTAATACTCCTCTGCCAATGCCAGTTTCAGGGCCATTAAATGGTTGTAGATCCTAAGCATTTTTGTAGATGTCCTTTAATTGTTATTTTCTATCTTTCTCTCTGCCCTTGCTCATATATTATTATAGAGTTTAGAATATTATATACCACTCTGTGTATGATTTTACAATATGCTGTGGTCATTATTTTAAAAACAATAATATTAACTCTGGGCTGTTTGCTAAGTGCATATACAGTATATGTGCTTTATTACCAGACTGTCACTAACACTTGGATTGTGAAGGTGTTTGGAACCTTAGTTATATATGCTAATTAGAGAAATATTTAGAAGTCACATAGCTTGCTTAGAAGGGTTAGGTACTAGTTTAATAGGAGGAATGAACACAGCAGGAGAGTAGGAGCAGGGTTACAGACTGACCTTGGCATATAAACAAACTTATAGGGAAACAGAAATAAAAGATTTATTATTTCAAACCAGGAATTAATAAACCAGATATAGTGAACAGATATTACCAAAGATCTGTCCCCGGGGTCACAAAACAACTTTTAAAGAAACAGAATGCCCATCACCCAACAGGCATCACCTTTGCTCTCTGTGGAATGTATTCAGCTAAAAATACACAATTCATCAAATCTTTTATAAAGATGTTTATTAACATGAGGTATAGGATTTCTTCAGAAACTCTGAAACACCCAGCAAAAAGAGAAGAGGCAATTTATTATATCGCTCGAATAATTCCTGTGCTCTGAGAATTGCCCTAATTGATACCTAACCGTACAAAACGCTTTCTTTAATGATGTGACATATATCCTCAAATACTGTACTAATGAACACTTCATGTACTGTTTATTCAACTCTCTTACAGCCCTGCAACTTATATTCATCTCACAGGACTTCTAGAAACTAGCATTTTGTCTGGTTGCACTAAAATGTAATCAAAGGCAAAAAAGCCATGGAATTACCAGTGAAAATAAGAAGAGGGAAAGACTTTAGCAGCAGGGGGGCTGGATTTTTCCAAATATAAAAATAAATTTACCATAATGAAATGAAATATACCATAAGATGGCACTGCACGGGAGTGACTTCCCTACATTATATACTGTATTAAACAACTCACTGATAAAAATTCAGGGACACTTATATCTACTGTTAGAAGGCCTTGACTTATTGCAAGCTGCCTATATGCACTCAGTGGGGCCCTGCTGTATGCATTATTAGAACTGTCCCATATGTGCTGGTATTTCCTGGAGATAAAAGATGTTGCCCAGCATCATAGGGGGTAAAGGATGTTTCAAACAGAGAAATCCAATAACAGATGCAATACAAATAACTCCCAAGGCATGGGAGAAGATAAGCAAATAATTGAAGTATAGAATACTGCTGCTGGCAGCCATGCAAACAATGACTGAAAAGAAGAAATACGTTAGTTGTATAAACCCGGATGGGTGGGTCTCCAAAAATGGAAAGAAGAAGAAACACCATCTTGGCCAACAAACAGAAACTTCAAACTCAGATTTCTTCACAGTCTGACATGAAAAAAAGTGACTGTATGTCCGCCACTGACGCCTGTTCAAAGCCATATCCCTAAGTGTATGGAGCCATGCATGAGCATGGTCCTTTGGGCCCCAACCAAGGAGCCAAGAGACTCCCACCATTCTGTAAGTCTATAGTTGAACTCTTCATTCCTCTGGACCAGGTCATGGATTGTCCTCCTTAAGGCTTTCTCCAATCTTTACCTTGAGACAAGAACAAAGCTTGGTTTGGTAGTCAACTGGGCTCCATATGCAGATCATGACCTAACCAACGAAGCCTTGCTAGTTGAATTCTCTAAATGACTGAGTAGTGTCCTAAATCCTTCCCCAGAACACGCTGCCTTACTTGAGCATTGCTCACCTTATTGCTAAATTTCACATGAGCTAATCAGCGCAGACAAGTGTGACTGAATACCTCCAGATGGCATGAGTCTTCGACACGCATCACTCAGGTCTTACAGCCATAAAGAAGAACTGAACGAGCTGTCCCATAATAAACACAACCCTTAAAGTGTAAGTAAACCCTATTTATAAAGATTGCCCCATTAAAGTATTGTAAAGTGGAAAAACGATTAATGAAATCCTCACTCACATTTTCACTCTGCAGCACTTATTATCCCTCTGTAAAATATTCCTCCTGCCTGTAGAGTATGAGGCCATGCCCCCAACCCTCTCACATTCTCTGTCTTAAAAACCAACACTGTCTGTGGAATTCAATGCTGCAGGGCTTGTGCAGTGGAAGGAAAGTATCAGATTACTAAACAAGCACTAGCAGAATGAGTCATTGTGTGACGTCATTAGGGGGAGGTGACTTCTGGGCACTATACAGGAAATGCAAGTACATACAAATCCTGAGGAGAAAGGCTGCAGGATTATGAGGTAATAATCAAAAACACAAAATCGTTTTTATTTTTCAATGTTTAAGTTTATGTTTCTACATTATAAA
>WMED01012197.1:0-14916 GCA_019650415.1 Pipa parva
GGGGGTTAGCATGAACAGTTTTTCGGTTTTTGATTTTACACACATTTCACATTAGCGAACTATAACCATTAACCTAAATTCTTAAAGGGATAATAGATGTCTAACAGGGCCAAGCCTAGGGGTAGGCGGCTGCCTAGGGTGCAGCAGGAGGGGGCGCTATCTTACTACTGGCCCCTCTCCTTTCCCCGGTCATTACCTACCTCCTCCTCGGCCCAGCTATCACTGCTGTCTGCTTTAGCACTTAGTGATTTCATTACTCTTCCTAGGGTGCAAAAAACCCTTGGCCTGGCCCTGATGTCTACACATCAATAAGATATTCATGCCTTCCCAGCCACATATTACTTTTTGGCCCCTGCTTCTTTTGCTGAGGATATTAATGCTAATCAAATGCATCTCTAAATCCTTGGACCAGTCGCCAGGCATATTTTATGCCATGTTGGATACATTGTCAATCAGTTTCACAATAAAATAAGGAATTTGGAGTATTCCGTGCAGTATTTGAAGGTTGAGCGCTAAACCATAATAAATGGGAATGTGATTTGCTTAGTCAAGCTGACTTAGTTCAGTCTGATTAAACTGTAATTCCCAGTTTGTTCTTTTCCTTGTGGAAACCATCTTTACTAAACAACCCCCCACCTTGTCATATTGTTTCCTGCAGAGACAGAGAATGGCAACACAAACTTTGTAAAAATGCCATTTTTGAAATCCTAGTAATATACAACCGTCGTGCCAATCCAAATAGCAATTTTACTGTATTTTTCTGATCCTTTAAATAACATTCACTAATAAATGATTCATGTACATGTAAACCAGATGTGGCTCTTTGACTGTAACGAGCGGTGCTCACATGCAAGCAATGCTTGTTACAGTCTGCTGGCTAATCGCTTTGTCTCAAAGCTCTTTCAGTGCTTCCGTGTTGCTAGCCAATCCGGAGCTTATGACGTCAGCGGCTCCGAATTCAAAAGGGCTGAGCAGAGCCGCACGTATTCGACTCTCTCAGCCCAAAAGGTTGCTGACCCGATGTAGAAATCACTTATTACCTACACATCACAAAATACATTTATCAAGGAGGTCTATTTCTACACAGCCCAATGGCTTCCTGACAGTAAGTTCCCTTTTGGAACAAAGCAGTCTGCCTTTTTTAACCTATAGTCCATGATAAGCCAAAATAGCAGGTTACATTCCTCTACACAGCAAATGTCAATGGAATGTAGTTTACAATGCTACACAGGTAATGGACTTTACATATGTATTTGTAAATGTTACTAGCAGCTGTTTTAGGGGGAATAAACTTGTATTTATGGTATGTCGCTTGGTCCTTTAACTTTATTTTTGTTTTATTGATAATTGTACCGTCATGGTTTTAAATCTGTATGTTCTCATAATACTGTCATTAAAATGCTCCCTTGTCCGACATGTGGAATGGCCCAATCAGAAACCAGAATTTCCAGATAAACACATCAGCCTGGAGGAAGTTTACACTACAATCTAACAAATTAGCGAGACACGCGCCTATTGTTTCAAGACTGTGTTTGTTGTAGAATCAGTTGTTGCTAAGCTCCCCAGCATCCTATCCCAAACTAACTATATTGTGCATTTTTTTATCCTATGAAACAGACAATGCAAGTCTCCTATACCCCCCTAAAGCATTATGGATTATATATCAGAAAGGCTGATGTTATTAATGATCTTTTGACAGTAATAATGACCCCAGTCAGCTAGTAATATTATAGGCCCTTTATTTCCTCCAAGCCTTTTCTAATCTGTCAGGAAATGCCAAACATGAAGGTCATTCTTAGTCAGATATACAGCTTCATTCCTGTCTATACTGACTCGCACGTATTGCTGCAATATACATTATTATGCCTCAAAAAACATGCAAAAATTGGCAGCCATTGACAGAACTGGTGACATGAGAAAATAAAATCTCATTTCATTTGGCATAGCAGTCATTCCTGGATAGTACCATGTAACAATGCTATTATTGTTAATGCCTGCCTTACAGAGTTATGTACTCGTATCCGGCAATGAATGTTAGCATCTTAATGAGTTATTCCCTGTTGTATCTCCAATTATATATACACCTTTGGCACGTTAAGCTTATTAAATATTTATTACATTACTTCTGCTCCCGTTTTGTACATAGAGAGAATTTGCATCCCACAGGTCCCAGCTAATAAACAAAATAAATAAATCTCATGCACAAGGTGCATTAGGGTTGAGATTCACATAACAGGGATGGTTGTCTGTTATCAACTGTTACGGTTATAGGAATAATTTTAAGCAGCAATGCCATCGTCCCAGTGGAAGTGAATGGGGAGCTGTGACTTGTTTTGGCACAGAGGGAGAGCGAAATTAGTCAGTGTGACTAAAAATGCTCTGTGTTCCCCCTTGGATCCAGGTAAGTTGGACGGGGGGGGGATAGCGCTGTTGGGGGAAGGGAGGTGGTGACTAGTCACGTCACTGCTGTATACTGTGAATTCCATGATCTGTATTAAAGCCTGTATCCTTGAGTTTTTCATTAAACGCCTCAATGACTTGTACTCTCCTTATTTTAATTGCTAAAAGGGGTATATTAACATCTGAATATGATCACTTGGGGGGGGATGGCTGGTTTACAATGCATACATTAACTTTAAATCAGGCTTTAAAGTCCAGACAATGTTAATCTTATGTAAGTAGGTATTTCGTCGCAATAAACTGTTTATTTCTTAAAGGAGATCTAAAAGGTAAGAAAAAAAAAGACATATTATAAAAATAGCTTCTAGTAAGTTGAACTGTGCTTTCATTTCACTGTACCGAGGCAGACTTCACAGCGCTTAGGCTGACACAGGAGCCAGTGCAAAGCTCTGCCCACTTATCAAATCAGCGGTACAAAAGGGTTTCAATGTCATCATGTTCAAGGCAGTGCCAATGAGAACGCTCCCCTCACTGGCAAGGAAAAAATAAAGAGATGAGCGTGATGATGTGTGAGCCCTTTTTCATATGTCGGCGGAGCTTCGCGCTGGCGCCTGTGACAGCCTAAGCGCTGGGAAGTCTGCCTCGGTGCAGTGAAATGACAGCACAGATCAAGCTGCGACTGCAATGCTTCAACTTACTATAAAGGTTTTTTCTTTCTTTTATCTCTAGTTCCCCTAAGTGGGAGGAGCTTTGCGCTGGCACCTGTGTCAGCCTGCGCAGTGAAGTCAGCATCGGTGCCGGGTAATTACAGCACAGTCCATGTTGTGACTAACGATTCAGCTCAATATAAGGTAATACTTTCTTATTTTATACCTTTAGGTCTCATTTAATTCTAACTGAAGAAAAGTATTGTTACGTCAAATGTTGATTCTGTCTTTTGTTATTTCACTCAGCATAAATAAGTCACAATTCAGTTCACTGTATTTCGTCTGCGTTCGGTTTTTCCCCAAAGAGGTGTGATCAGTTAGTGGGTGTGGCCTAAGGTACCACAGCTGAGATGTAAATCTAACATTGAATACAGAACTTGTAAAAAATGTTAATGCTGAATTCCCAAACTTTATTGTTTACTGTTTGTATTTTTCTTAACCGACAGCAGCTATATTGTATTTTTTTTTTTTTTTTTTAAGACACCCCACCCAGTCCCATTAATTTCCATGATGCACCCCCCTCATGCCGGCGGTGCCCGGGTAGTTCAGTTTTGTAGATATTTCATGTTAAATATCATACTCTCTAGTCCTCATTTTGGATTTTGTAAGCACATATTAAATGTATAGTACTTTTAAGACATTTAGGGCTTTTTTAATTTGAGTGTTACTGTCCTTTTGTATGTATGCTATGTACTGTCCCAGTGACAATAAGTCTAATCTTTCCAGTTAACAGGATCCCAAACTAGAGGCAATTTACTTAACCAAATCTAAAACTTGCAGTCACTTGGTTAATACAGCACATGCAAATTTAGGGGAACGTCAGAATAAACTGGTCTTTGGTTTCAGTGCGGCCGCCTGCAATCAAATTCATAGCAGTACAGCCAGTGGTGTAAACTACAAGTGCTTGGAGGTCCTGGCACAAAAATGGCACCGGTGCCCTCTCCCCGACCAAAAACAATATGAATTATTGGGATTTGGTGGAAATGATGGGGTCCTGCAGAGGCAATGTAGTGGTGGCAGCAGAGGGGCCAGAACCCCTTAAGGGCTCAGTTCCAGTCACAACTGTTGTTACACCCCTGTGTATAGCAATGCCATAGAGTTAAGAGTATCTGGTATTTTCAGGGTACATGTGTGTATGCCTCATGTCATGGTTTATTGTCACGTTCAACATGCAAAATAATCTAAAGCGGTGGCCCTTGTGACTTTAAGGTCCACATATTGTCTAAATTACAGTCACAATTACCATTGCATAGCGACAAACTGCCAGGCGTTACCTTCTCCCTAAACCTCTTTGCAGACATTTTCTGCTGTTCTGACATGTAATAATATACCACCCACAGAATAAAGAGGAGACCCTGGGGGAGACAGAGTCTTCCTCATGCACAGAGGAGCGTGTGTGTGTGTTTGTGTTACAGGAAACAGAGCCACGCTAAAGCCTTTACAGATTTTGTATTTTAGCACTTTTTTTCTTTGTCATGGCTTTTGTGTTTTGTCCGACGAGGAAAACTATTTTGAGAGAATAAACAGTTCTTTTGTGACTCGGCCAACTAATGGAAATAATATCAAAGAGTTGGCTAATCTGAGGGAGGGGTTAGCAGACACGTACGTACCCCAGTCACGTATCACAAGATGGAATCTTCTAAACAGTTCTGTCTACACGTCTGTGTCAGGCCTGTCTGTCTATAACCAGGGGAAATAATGTCATTCTATAGACCAGTCAGGAAAATGCAGTGATCGCAGCTTAGATGCAGCTGCACATCTAATAAGACATTTTAAAAAAAATATGCGTTTTCCCGTCGGGCTGCTTGACAAACAAAGGGGGGGGGGGGGTCGGCTATGGCGCCACGTGAAGGGGTCAGGGCTCATTGGAGTCCACCTGTGTTTAGCGATGGAGCGAGCAGTGGAACAGCAGGCAAGACCGGGAATGCAGCCAGGGGTTTCCTCGCGGTAACAGGAAAGGCTGGAAGATTTATATTGACCTTTCAAGGACAAGGCGAAAAGAGAAAATAAACAAAAAAAAAAAAAAGGTGTAAGGGGAATCAGATAAGAAAAAGCCATGTACATAATCCACTGATAATAAATATCATTTTATTATTAAAACCTGAAAGAAAGAAAAAGAGGAAATAGTCCCACTTCCATTAAAGACAGATGGTTTTCCCTTTAGGTGGGATTTTGTATTTTACTATCATTTCCCCCCAAAAAATTCAGACCCCCTTTTTATAAGATGCGAACAGACCATAATAGTACTGGGGGTTCCCAAATGCCGGGCTCCTTGGCACTGGGTCGCCTGATGGGGACATGCGCACGGGAAGCGCGTCACAATCAGCGGGCGTCAGTGTGCATTGGCCCGCTCACCCTCAAAACCTTTTCTGGACGGGGGAAATCGGAAAACTGATCCAGAAAAGGTTGGGGACCGCTGATATAGTGGACGTGACAGACTAGAAGCCGCCTGGCAGGAAAGTAAGCATTATATAGAGAAGTAGGTAGAAAGGTAATATGGGGGAGAGAAACAGCCACCCAGCTGTAATATTATAGATCAATAAAAGGGTTCGTTCTAGAGTAAAAGGGAAACGCACAATAAACTAATTCATTGGTTGTTAGGGCAGCGACTACATTAACCAAAGCGGGACTATCCAAAAGAATAAAGATGCCTTTAAGGCTAGGGACACACTAGCACGTAAGATATAAAAATACACCGGCACATGTACATTGGTGAATTTAAATTAATAAATAATATAAAATTAATAGGTACTTACACAATGCTTTCTTATCTGTGCAACCGCTACTTCCACCTTCCCACTGCTACTATCCCGTTGTATTGTTCACATCTCTACTACCTGAACACAACATGAAGCGTTATGGCGCATGTTCAAGTGTGACAGATACCAGTAAGTACTATTGTTTTTTTGCGACAAGTTTTCTGCGACACGCTTTTTTAAAAAAAAAAACATATTGTTTATAAGCGCTAGTGTGACCCTAGCCTAAACACATAAAGGAATTGCGCTGAATTCTCATTTGCTTTCGCTCCTTAGCGAAACTAGTTATGTGGACCTGAATCACTCAGAGAAGATACGTTTTCAATTCAAATCACGTCTGAAATGTACAAAGTCACTCAGGTAATTTACAAACTGCAGCACAGAATTAGGTAAACAAGAGAGTTAAATCCCATCTGGATTGCCATCGCAGTTACTCCTACATTTACACATGTGGAAAGGTTATCTTGCAGTTTACATTTCTGATTTGCGTTTAGCTTTTCACGGTTGCAGCCACGTATCGTATCCGTGAAGTAAACAAACCCTAGCTCTTTGCATGGGAAGTTTAGATAATACAGTTTATAAAACGATGGCTGCAACCAGCAATGGGGGGGGAAAAAAAACACAAACCAACAGGAACTGAAGTACTAAGGTGGAATAAGTGCCTTGATGACTGTTTTAGCTCAGAGGAGCCACATAGAATGTCATTAAAGAAAAAACTAATGACTTAACAGAGACCTTTAAAGAACTGTGAAACAATAAATAAAGCTTCCGAAGCATTTTAACCGTACCCCACCCTGTGATGTAAAAGCATACCCCCACCCCTTGCATTACATTGTCTGCAGTTTTGCATCCCAGGGCCGGGTATAAACAGCAGGGGGCCCTGGATAAAAGTGAAATTAAGTGGTCCATATGCTGGTATATTTATCAGCAGGGGGTGTTAACAGCATAGATCTGTATGCAGAAGAGATTTAGGGGCCCTGAGTTAGTCTGCTCTGCCAACTACACTTTGCTTATGCGAACTCCTGCGCAGCTAAGTCAGTACTATAAACCCAATCTCGTCACATGATGCAGTCAGAAGTGCTTTGATTAATAACCAGAAAACTCTCATGAGTTACAGATTAAGTGCACTAAATATTCTCTATTACTCTCTCTGCCTCTCGCCATTCTGTCCCATAGAACAGCTCCCAGCAACAAAGTGGCGCCATCTACTGGACAAATCTACAGAAGGCAAGAGTATAAAAACTGGAAAGAAAAAAAAACAAAAAAACCCCAAAGACACATTTATAGTTAATAAATATATTCTGCAGTATATGAAATAAAAAATATACACATGGTAGTGCCCAGATACTTTCCCCCGCACTCCCTCACTGCCATAGAAAGGGACACTATTAGAAAGATTTAATTTAGGCCCGATTGGAAAGAACAACCGTTTGCAAATACACTGTGGTCCCCCTGGGTTCACTTGACGCTACTTTACAGAAAGAAGGCAACATATTAGATGCTAACAATGCATCTTCACCATCTCTGATAACTAAGTGGTTAACAAGCATAAGAGGTCAGTCATTCAAGTAAACAAAAAATGATTGAAAGAGGCAGCATGAGCGACTGCTGGCCCACGTGATATTACTGAGATAGCGATTGGTCGAGCAGTTTTAAAGCTCCTCCTACAAGATGCAGGCTCCCTGTAATCAGAATCTGAATGCGGGCTGCGTCCCGCAGCAACACAGAGCCGGAGCTGGCTACAGGGTGGTGATGGAGCTGATTAATGTCCAGGCATGGAAAATCAAGGTCTCTACCCTGGGTAGCCCACTGAAGGGCATGAGAGATGCTGGGAAAAACTAAGGAGTTACAGTTCAGTAACCGCTCGGATGAGGGAGCGAGAAGGAGGGGTGCCCCTCGTGGGCTGTCTTTAATAAGTGCGTCTACGGGAAGAGAGGAGCCCCAAAGGTCCGAACAACTGCGCTCCTCGTTCATTTGATTCCACATCTTTTGGTTCTCCAGACACCGAGTCAGGACGTTCTCCAGAGTCACGTTAAAATTCTGCTGGTCTGAAAAAAAGAAACAAATGTATTGATGAAGACATAAATAACATGGGCTGTTTTAATCATCTATAGGTTAACTTCTCCTTTAATAATCCATCACCAGCAACTCCACAAGATAAAAAAAAAAGGGTAAATGTGTAAGAAAAACAAAACACCCAGCAATGCAATACTGGCTATTCACACGGAATCAGCACATTGTCAGGCTTTAGTCTTCATATATTAAATAATGAAGGATTATTTCAACATCTCAACTTGCTGGAACCTTATGAAGAGGACAACCTCAGTGTAAAAATAAAGGGGACTAAGCCCTGAGCATTGCTTTCGGAGAACAAGTCAGGAAGCCGAAGACGTACCTGCAATCCCTACGCCGGACACTTCACTTATATTTGGGCAGAAAACAGCGTAGTCAAAATGGCAGGGCTGGAACAGACAGACACATCAGTGAACATGGAAAAAATATTACTATTACGTTTACAACAGCTGCAAAGGAGACATCGATCCATCATTTAACATTTCTATAGAAATAAATGGGGAAAAAATCTATACACGTGCTAGCTGGCAATTAATAAAGTGAGGTATGTGTTACTATAATTACGCAGCGCTTTGCAGAGATTCATCATTCACTTCAGTCCCTGACCTATGGAGCTTACAATCTAGTTTCCCTATTCAGTCACACACAGACGTACAAAACTTGAAACTAGAAAAAAGAAGCGCAAGTTTTGCACACCTTTTCTTAAGAAGTATTTTGAAGCACACTTCATTTCAAAAAAGAAGCTGCAATCAAGTATTTGGACTGTTTTTTTGTTTCTAAAGGACTTTATTTTTCATCAAAAAGACTTTTTCTTTTTGCGCTTCCCAGTTTTGTTTGTTTACTGTTTTTACACACAGATGTATGTTATTGGATTGTGGGAGGAAACCCACGCAGGTGCGGGGAGAACATACAAACTCCATGCAGATGAAGTCCTGGGTGGAATTGTACCCAGAATCCAGTGCTGCAAGGCAGCAGTGTTAACCACTGAGCCACCACACTGCCCATTAAATGGAGTAAATGGAAGCACACACTGTATTTGTTTAAGTTCTCTACATTATAAAAAAAAAAACATTGCATTAATTTTTCCTTTAAAGTCCTGGGCACAGACAGATTCATGTTCCCAACACTGCTGTTACACAACCTAGTCTGTTATCAGAGGAATAGAGTGCATGACTTTGGCCAAGAAAAGGTCTTTAGTCCTGGGAAAGAAAGACTGGGGAATAGAGAAATGAAACAATGGTTCTCTATAACAAAGTAACATCTTAACATTGGCCCATTGATGAATGAACCTGGAAGACCATCCATCGCCCCCCCCCTATGGCAGTCACTGGTTTACTAGGAATGGTGGGAAAGGTAGTTCATTAAAGCTAGAGAGCTGTGAGTTAGTTGTCCCTGCTGTAATGTGCAGAGAAATGTTTTAAATCATTTGCTGCATTGCCTATGTCCATTTACCCAATGATATGCTGCGCCATGTTAGGTCCGCTATTAACACAAACACAAGGATGAATAGAGGGTCCTTTAACTCTGAGCAGCGTGCTTACCTGCAGTAGCTTCAGTAAGGCAGCCATGTCTCTCTCCCCTGTGGCATTAAACAGCAGCACACGGACTACAGAACCCCTGCAAAGATACAGCAATCTTATACTGATCACATGAGCATTGGTATAGTATGTATAACTACACCTGGCCTCACTTTATATGCCAGGTAGGTGGTACTCGAGCGCATAATCTAATTCTTTATTAAGTCACATACATTTGCATCTCACTGAAAGTCTTGTTGGTTCAATAACCACTCCACTTACCCTCCTGCCTTCTCTTCGTTCAGTGCCACCTGCTGGAACCACCTGACGCACGCTTTCACGCTGCTGCTGGTATGCGCGCCATCAATATAATATGAGATGGGCCCACGCTGCAAGATCTGTGTCCTTCCCAGCCAGATAGTGTTCTTTAGACCTGCAGAGGTTTAATAGTTGCAGTAGAGATCTATTAGAATTATAGCATTATCTTCCTCTAAACCAGTGGTTCTCAACCTTTTTATTGCCGTGACCCTTTAGTATAATTCCCCGTGATTTGGCGACCCCATTTATTAATTATTTTTGGGTAACCCCATTTAATCCTTATATTTCCAATGGTCTTAGGCGACCCCAGGCAAATCATCATTCGACCCCAAATGGGGTCGCGACCCACAGGTTGAGAACCGCTGCTCTAAACAGTGGTGTATGTACCATATAGGCAAGGGCAGCCGGTACTGTGCCCCCATGGTAGGGAAAGGCCCCCGGACTGCTGGAAACAGCTACATTTATGTGAAATGACAGTAGCGAGGGACCCATACTGGTGTATGGACGACATTGCCTTTGAATAAATATGAATGAATTGTCTATACTTGTTCCTGAATACCTTTATAGTAATACTGCAAGCATTTCATAGAACCCCTTCATTAACACTTCCATTTCCCCACCTGTGCTGACTAGAATGTTCAGTGCACCTGCATCTGATTGGACAGAGAGAAGGCAATGTCCTTACAGAATCACAATTCCATAGTCGTTATGGTGGGTGGTAGCGCTGGAAAAAATAAGCAGAAAAGGGCAAAGAGGATTGCCCCTAGTGTGATACAGTTAATGTACAAGACTGTGTGATTTAAAGGTGCCCTGTATCATTAAACGAAAAGTTAATGGTGTTTCCGTGGGTTTGGCTGTTTTATGGAGTTGGGAGACAGTGCAATTCGTGCTTCTATCTCTAGTCTCTCAACTCCATAAAACAGCCAAACAGTCCATAACGACTATGGAATTGTGATTTTGTCAATTATTTGAGGCGCAGAAGCAGGCACCTCAGTGGTTTGAGCGCAGGATCTTGAATTGACTTTGGACGGTTTTTGAATTAATGACATTTACTAACAGGCGCTACACATTTGGCATTGGGTGAATTTTTTCTAAGTTTATTCATTGCATATTTGTATTCCAATGTCCTTACAGACCTGAGTGAAGGGTATCTACAGGGTCAATGGGGATCCTTTCTAAGAGAGATTGCATAGCTGTATAAGTAATACAAAATGTTCTGCATTGCAGTTAAGCACTTACGACTATTAAAATTAGCTTCAAAATGTATACACATGTATCCTGGGTGTTGATAGTAATGGTGGTTTTGTAATAGAGGACTACTAGTAACCTACAAGAAAACATATAAGCAAATGTAAATTTAAAGGGAAGTAAAGTCACAGGCTGGCGTGTTTGACTAGCTAAGCAGCCCCCTTTGGTAAGAGAACAAGCTTATCCTCCATCTCACAATGAAATTGAGAACTCGCTCAGTGCAGAGAGCAGGGGGCTTAGGGCTACTTCCTGCAGGTTTAAATCCTCTTCACTTCCTGCTTCCTCTTTAATTTTGTCAAGCCGAGCTGGCGCAGAAGCAATATTACATCAGAACTCTGCTACTGCGCTTTGCCGAAATTCAGGAAGAAGCAGAAAGTAAAGAAGATTGTGTTGAGGCTAGCAGGAGGCAGTGTTGGACCGAAGGAGCGCACCGTCGGGTATTTCAGAACACCCCAAAAGAATCACCCCTAGTGGACGAGCATGGAGTTCTCCTTTAAATATATAAATATTTCAGCACTGCACTGAGGCCCCAAGTGTGAGATAATTGTGCTGCTGCAGGTAATGAAAAACACCAAAGTAAAAAACTGGATAGTGGTTTAATATGCTTCTATTGCCACCTAGTACCCAATTTAAACAAGCTGCTAGCACCATCTAGTGGCCAGGTTTGTTATATACAGTATAATAACATTAATGAATATTTAACCTGCAGGCAAGTTATTAAGAGTTGTCCATGTTTTCCTGCAGAACACCAGTACCCAAGCCCAGCCAAAATAGTTCTTACCTTTTACCATGGGGTTTGTGGGTCGGAAGGCAGAAGCCAGGGGAAATGGCCACTTCACTGGCGCAACATGGCGGCTGGGGCTCTTCTGCTCACCAACACCTTCAGAAAGACAAATGATCATCCAGCCAGTATTAGTGCATGTATTACAGAGGACAAGGTTTCCTGCGTGTAGAAACTCACAGAAACCAATCAGCAGTGAGCACATAAAGAAAGAAACAGCCTGATTGGTCGCTATGGGTTCCTAAATTTAGGAAAACTTTACTATCCCCCAAGTAATATTTACCTTAATGGACCTTAATGGTCTAACAAATTAGTATATAATATATCTAGCAAGTATACCGATACTGCCGCGTTTATCGCATTTTTTTCTGCAATCAGATACTCTACTTTATATCCACTGCATAAAAAAAAAATTCTTAATCCGACAAGCAAAGGATACATCTTGACACCAGCATCAAATGCAATTATAACTCACCCACAATTGGCTCCGATGGAGATTACAAGGGCCTATAAAAAGTAGTTTTGCAGCCAGGCACTTTGCCATTGTACTGATGCCGGACATCATGCCTGCATTAAGTGACTGCAAACTCCCCAGATTGTAATGTAACTGATCTGGTGACCTCACTGTCGCCCTGTCTTTTCACTTTTTTCTGTACTTTAAATTAAGCCGCAAGTGGATATCGGCAGTGAAGTGTATATAAATTAGGGACGTTCAGTATTTACCTTGGTATCCCTGACGTTGAAGCCACACCTGTGCCAACTGTAATGCCAAAGCGGCGTTTAACTTCTGATGATCCCCCGCTAGGCCCAACTGTAGGGTAACACTCTCATCCTCATAGTCTTCAAGGTGAGGGCACATGTACAGGGGGCACTGCAGGAAAAAATGGCATTTATGTCTGTATGATCATGCCAGTGGCACAGAAGTGTTCTAACAGTGGGTAAAAACGTACCTCAATCTCTTCTGCGCGTTTCCTTATCACCTCCAGGGAGCTGGCGGGCTGCTGCACTGTGAATGCTGGGACACCTGGCTGAGAGAAGGAACAATGTAGATCAGAGTCCAACATTCTGCGGACTTACATCATTAAATTCTCCAGACATACAGATTGCCAAGTGTGAAACCACATTTAAATCATCTGGATCAGAGTTACTTGATCAGATTAGTTAAATGGATAAAGGAGAGCCTATCTGACCGACCGAGAAGTACGAATGAAATAGTCACACACTTCCACTCTGGCAAATAAACAATAATGCACCACTTTACAATGGTGCTGATGGGATATTGCACCACAAAATGGCAGATCACTCCATGTGGTTTTAAGTGTTTCCTTGCAAGAGTAAACATTAGACTTACAACATGTTAATTATTTAATAGTGGGACAAAATTAATTTGTATGTTAAAACTGTCAAAATGCAGGATTGTCGTGTTACTAATGCCTTAAAAAGTTAAATAAAACACTTCTCTTTTCAGATAGGCTAAGGTTACATTGTGTTTAGTTGCATGTTGTGAGCCCCCATTCCCCCAGTCTGAAGAACAGCTGGAGACAGATTCCTGGTCTTTGACCAGGCGTTTTACTGTGTGAAGCTATGTCTACAGGTTTGTCTCATCAGGCTGTTCGCTGTTCTACAAGCAGCAATACGGAAAATGTTAGCCCAGCTGGGCATAAATTAATACCAATCACAGGCAGCGATGCCCAACCTATGGCCTGCGATGCGGTGCTATCCGACCCCCAGTCCAAATTCCGAAGTCCAAATTGTTGCGAATAGGTGTGAATTTGCCCGCTAAAGACAGTAACAATAGGCTGCTACTGTCGCAGTCACATCTTTATAATGAGAATATTGTCGCAGTCACGACTTTACTATGGAAATTTGTTGCAGCCGAACTTCAAAAATTGTCGCGACTTTACATTACGGTGGTGACTTTGAAGCGGCCTGTGACATGCGTATCGCAAATGTTTATGGCCCCCACCCCCCGGGCATAAAAAGGTTGGGCATCACTGACCATAGGTAAAAGCTGAAGTCTAAATGCTGGGACTTAGATCACTGCCATACCTTAAATATCCCTGCTTTATTCCAGGCAATTTTCTCAATGGTGTCCCCCAAGATACTAGTGTGGTCGATACCAAGAGAAGAGATACCACAGACTATTGGTTTCCTGGAGGTAGAAAAATATTTAACTGTGTAAAAAAACAACAGCTCGTAATTGGCGTGATGCACGTCCAAAGACTTATGGGTCATTACAAACAAGTGTAATCACATTTAGCAACATATACAAGACTTGTTATGGGTGACGGACAGTAACTGGCAGTTGAGTTTCAGATAAGAACAGAAGAAACACCGGGAGGAGCGGATGGAATGCAGGAACGCTATACATTGAAGATATCTGCTTAGAGTTTCAGTTCTGCTCACCTGATTATGTTCGTACAGTCATACGCACCTCCGATTCCTACTTCTAGCACAGCAAGGTCTACCTAACAGCCAGAAAGCAGCGTGAGAATGTGACTTGGGGCAAAGGTCAATAAAATAGCAAAGTCAAAAGGGAGCGTTACCTTCTCCTGTAAGAAGACATGAAATGCCATGATTGTCAAGAAGCGAAAATATGGCGGCATGACAGGGTCCTCTTCGTCCTAGAACAAATAGGGGAATATTAAGTAAATGCAGATAATAATTAAGCAGAAATCTGTCTGGCACTTTACTCACCGTTAGTCTCTGGCAATCAAACATAATCACTGTCAACTATCACTAAACTGATCAGGAATTATAGATCATTATGTCCTTTTATATTAACAATGAGCTCCATTTAATAATCATTATATTGTCGTGTAACAATGACCATACTGTATGAGCATTGTGTGAATGAAATGATTTATAGCCAGCCTTAATGCACAGGTGCTTTGCTAGGATATAAACCTTCCTGTGATTGGCCTTTGGTTGCTGGTTAAATGTCTGCCTCGCATGTTTTTATTACAAGCAGCAACAGCTTAAAATCGCCCCTTACACAGCCTGCCCCAGAGCTCCTCTTCCTTCCCTGTTCCACTGCAAGTAACAGCTCCTTCTAGTGTTTTACTTCTATAAAATCCATCTCAGGGTTTCTCTCCGTATACACCGACTCGCTAAGC